>OMNZ01053444.1:21629-31900 GCA_900303255.1 Lesueurigobius sanzi
ATTCTTTGTAAGTACACTTTACTTATCTGAGTGCAGTCTTCTAGTTGTAACATTGTGTGTAATTCTTCTCTTATCTAACCCACAGGACTCGATGAACAACACATCAAAGTTTAAGGTATTATGATTGCTACAGCATTGCTACTTTCTGCAATGTTGTATCATATTTGACAGCTTTTGTTGTTTTTGTTTTACAGCTGCAATTGTTTTCTGAGCCAGACTTCCAGGGGCAGCTTGTTCCACTTCAAAATAGCGTGGACACTCTGCTGGATGATTTTGTGCCCAAGTCCTGTAAAGTTCTGGCGGGCAGGTAGGCTCTGAGTCCGAACAGATCATACCCAAAAGCCTCACTACATTTATTTAACGTTAGGCCATTAAAAGGGCACTCTTTAACCATTGTGCTTATGTGTTCCAGCTGGGTGATGTATGAAGGGGCCCAGTTCACCCAAAGAATGCATGTGCTAGAGGAGGGACAGTATCCCAACTCGGAGGCCATGGGTTTCCAGTCTAAAGACACTGTAATCCGCTCCATACAGACAATAGGACAGGTAAATACTAAACATTTACAGTGATTTCTATTTTATTACATAGCAGTATGATACTAAAACCTTACAAATGTTGTTTTCTGTTGGCAAAAGATTTACACTAATGTACCGATATGTGTGTTAAGAACTGAATTATTTATTTAACCCTATGTTTTTGTTTTGTTTGTGTGTAGGAGTTTTCTCTGCCCTCCATACTCCTGTTCAGTAAGGCCCATTGTAAAGGCCGCAGGAGGGTGCTGGAGAATGGGAGCGTGAATCTGACAGAGACGGGACACGATGGATGTGTGCGCTCCCTGGTGGTGGAAGGTGGAATGTACGTGCTGTTGTTCATATTGTATTTCAGTCATTTCTAAAGGTCGTGCCCACGTGACATTATACCACTCAAAAGAGCCCATTAAAGAGGAGGGCAGGCCAGTTCATGGTAGAGTTTGTTTATCTCTGCAATCACTAGGCACATCTACATGAAACAAAAATGGCACAAAGTTTAATGTCAGAAATATAATTTTTTACACTATAGTTCAGTGTTAATTTCGTTGACTAAAATATTTAGTCATAATTTTAGTCACAGTAATATTTTTGTGACTAAAATGAGACTAAAACTAAATTAAAGTTAGTTCATGAGACTAAAACTATGACTAAAATCTCCAGATATTTTCGTCGACTAAAAAAAGACTAAATAAAAAAGACAATAAGAAACTAAAATGATCCAAACTTCAGTGAGTTCAGTTTGAAAGAGCCTTGTATCATTTAAATTCACCTCCAAAGGATCAGCTCTGGGTTTCAATCATGTGGGAGACACTTCATGAAGCAGAGAATATTATTAAATATGTTTGAAAACAATAATATAAATGTAAAGTTTAGTCAATATATTTCAAATTTAGTCGACTAAATTTACCTGGAATTTTTGTGACTAAAATCAGACTAAAACTAACACAATTTCTTTTGACTAAATCTTGACTAAAATCAAATTGCATTTTCGTCAAAAGACTAAGACTAAAACTGCCAAAATGAAGACTGCTATAGTTACTATAGTTCATATTTATTTATACATGCCCCTGCTCCCTCCTGAAATGTGGAAGATTGTAAACATAATTGTGGTCTGGCATTGTTTTTTACTATTCAAAGAATGGTTTTCAGTCGTGTTTGAGCCGGTTTGTCTGGCTTATTTTCCCACAGGTGGGTGATTTATGAAGGCAGTAACTTCCGCGGGCGACAGCTGCTTTTGTTGCCTGGTCAAGTGGACGACTGGGGTCACTTCAGTGGGTGGGAGCGGATAGGATCTTTGCGTCCGTTAATCCAAGTAAATAAAACAATAATCCTAGTGTAATTCATTCATTAGGGGCCTGCATGTGACACAATTCTATGTTATTGCTTTTTGCTCCAACAGAAGCGGCAGTATTTCCGGCTGCGCAGTAAAGAGAATGGACAATTGTTCTCTCTGACTGGGACATTGGACGACCTCAAACTAATGAGGATTCAGGCTGTGGAGGACAGCGGAGGTGAGGAGCAGGTGTGGCTCTACCAAGACGGACAACTCTCCTGCAAGGTATTCTTTATTGCCATTCTCTTGAGTTTTTAAATATGGTTTTCTGGGGATTTTTCTGGAAACATTATGTGATGTGTCCACATGAAACTAAAAGTTTTCTCTGTCAGGACAAACTAACTGAGTTCCAATTATTTTCTCATAAAAGTGGTGACAATATTCAAAACTCAGCGTGTGATTTTTGGCCAATTCAAAGGACTTTAAGGCAATAGATTAATATGGCAGATTTGGAGACCTGAGCCTGTATAAAAAATGATCATTTCATTCAAAACTGGTTCTCTAATAGAGTTGTGTTGGCCCCTGTCCTCCATCTGAGAGAATTACATCATCACTTCTACAATATGAACACAACCTATTCAACAAAGGAATAATGGTCTCTTGTAGCACTTGGAGAAGCTTTTAAAAACCAAAGCCAAGCCAATATTTTTATGTTATTATTATGGACTTAAAATTCATGTGCAAAATAGCTGAAAACAAGGGTGGGGCAAAGCTAAGACAATGGAAAAGGAAATAACATTGCTCTCAAGCATTGTCCAGTGAAGTGACTGAAGAGGTCACACAGATGTGTGCACTTCATTACCTGAGGAGTATAATCTAAGTGGTATGAATACTTTTTGCCTGTAGCTGTTGGAGGACTGTTTCCTGGAGACCAGCGGCAGTATGGTGATGGCAGGAAGTCGTCTGTGTGTGTCGCCAGATAAAGGAATAGACAATCAGCTGTGGAACTTCACTCCTGATGGTTTTGTGCGCTGCCATCTGCAACGAGACCTGGTGTTGGAGGTCAAAGGTAAGTCAGGATTATCCTCCCACTACTTTTTATAGATTTAAGATACAAGCTGCTACATCATTATCCCACAGTGCCATCTTCTGGGAAGAACAAGAAGTGCAGCAGGACATTGAATTCACTCCTACATTAAATACAGTTGCTTTAGGCTGGGATCATAGTTACTTTAGCTAATATTATGCATGGTATTGTCTTTCAGGAGGACACCAGTATGACAAGAAGCAGGTCATTCTCAACCAATTTGACAAAAGAAAATTGGGACAGCGATGGATTTTAGAGATCATCTAAGTTTGTCGACTAAAGCATGTCTGCCAGGATCATATATGTAGTGTGAAATCAAAGACAGTGTGCACCAAATGTTTTAAAATATAATGCTGCTCTGCCCTGTGTCATAGCTGCATGTATCTCCCCCTAGTGGTACTTCTATGCATGGCAGGTCTTCAAAACATGAAGTCTTGTGCCTTTGTTGAAAATGTAAATATTGTTTACTGTGTTTCTCTTTTGTAAAGTTTTGATACTTCTTTAGGTTTTACATTTTGAATATATTATATTATACAAGATTGTAAATAGAAATTACTGTAACACAAGTATTTTCTAATTCAAATTTCAAAAATAGCGCTGCCCACTGTGACTGTGAATATGTAAATATAAAATAAAAACAAGTGTTGAATTGTGGTCTGTATCTCATTTTTATTTAAAAAATAAATTTGCTAAAGTCTTTAAATACGTGCCAGTGGCTTCAACATTCAGACACTGAAGTCATGAATCAAGTTGTTCAAGAATGTCCAGATGTATTTATCCAAAGCCCTATTAGAGAAATGGAGAAAACAAATCTTGATTGCTTTATCAAATTTAAAAACACAGAAAAGTGTAGATGTCTTACAGCTATGGGTTGAAGTGAAATTACAGCAACAAAACCTTTCAGATGCTACAAGTCATCTGCTGGTTTACTGATTTGGACGACAGTTTTCCCTCGAGCATGTCCTTTCTCCATCTTCTCAAAAGCCTTTGGAACCTCAGAAAAGCTAAAGATCTCTTCAACAACAGGACGGATCTGAGACACAATGAGGGAAGTTGGTTGAATATTGTGTGAGGTGAACACTTTGTTTTAAGGATTTGTTGATTCGTTGCTTACCTGTCCTGCATCCACCATTTCTCGTATATCGTCCAGTGCAGAGCCACTTGGAGCAAAAAAGCCCCACCGATAGTGAACTCCTTTTGTGAGGTGCTGCAAAACAATGGTTTCACACATGTTCTATAATGACATATATTATTTATACTGTACTGTGGTGCCTCACACACAAAAGACTATTATTGTGAAGTCATATGTGTTTCCGGTAAAGACAGGAAAAGAATTGTAGAGTTTTTCCGCCTTTTTATTGTTGTTGGAGGAATAATGTTTTGCCTAGACTCATCTCTTCATCTCTTTTTCCTACCTCCACAGTACAACTTTTAATGGTAATCATGTTCTATAAAAAATATCATACATTTACTTGTATATTCACAAAAAAACTTTCAGAATGACTTCACATACCAGAATGTGCTAATGGGGTAAACAAACCAACAGAGGGCACCAAAAGACTTCTACGGAAGACAGGACACTTCTAATACACAAACTGCAAACTGTTATTACATCAATACTTACGTATTACTTGATGTTACTATTTAAATAATATGAAAAGGAGAACTCTCTCACTGTCACAGACCTTATAGTGATAATTATTACCATCATATAGTTATAGTTAATGGCAGTAGACCACAAAGGTGCATTCTGAATGTTTGTTTAACTCTTGTTTTTTTCTTGTATTTCTTCATTGTGAGATCAATATAAAAGTATCTTTTTATGAAGGAGGCTGCTTTTAATTTTCAACAAAATGTTAAAAGCCATTTACGTGATATTCTAAAAATATTTGCACTACCAAGAGGTGACACGCTTGGAGTGTGGTTGTGACACACATGTATAATTTGGTGACAAGGGAGTGACTAACCACAGGGGCACTAATTCTGTGTTCAGTGGCAGGAAACATCTACACCACGAGCATCTCAAGGGGCTATATGTGGTGGGATAAAGTGTACGCATGCTCAAAACGGTTTCTTTTTCTCATAGATAAATACTCTAATAAATTGTAATGGCAGAAACGCATCACAGACAGGGAGCATGTAGCAGTTCTTACAGATTAACAGGAAGTGACTGTGTTAGGTATAGCATTACACACTTTGTAACTGAACACTGTGGATGAAGTTTAGGCCTTTCACGAGACCGTACTGTTGTTCTTCTTGTTTTGACAGATTTCACCATTGTGAGCTTAATAAAGTATTATCTTATCTTTACCTTGAGGGCTTTTGTTGCCATGGTAGCAGCTGTCTGCATCATGCCGTCCGCGATCCCGAGCAGGTCGGTGTTTTGGAGAAAAGGAGTGACAAGGGTGACATACTTCGCCCCTGTCCACGGTGTGAGGAGATTCAGGGCCCAGCGCTCTGTGTCGCCCCCGATGTTGTCGAGGATTAGGTCAAATCTAGGAAATTGCAGGAAAGGGCGTTATAATATTACATACAAAAATATAGAGCTTAAGAATATAATTTTGGGGCGGTCAAAACAAGAGTCCAGTTTGGAACGGTCACTTTTAGATATTTTATCCAAGCACAAGAATCAAACTCAAATGAATAAATGTATTTAGATAGAACATTTAGTCTAGTAGGAAGGTATCTAGGCCGAGGCGATCTAGGCCTTATACTGAAACTAGAAAGATTTTGTCACTGTGGATGGAAACAAACAAAAGGCTTTAATTTATGCATGAAGGAAAGTCTGTGGTGGTTTATGTGATTTTGACGAATGACACTTACTTTTCCAGTGCTCTGAGGGGCACCTCCACTGGCCCCGCTGTGTAGTCCACCACATGGTCCGCCCCTAGCCCCCTGACAAACTTCTCGGCATTCTGGGAGCAGGTAACAGTCACATGACCTCCCCAGGCCTTCACCATCTACAACATGAAACATGTCTTTGAGTAACCTTTTTAATCATTGCCGAACATAGGTTTAGCCAGGCTGTCACACGTTCACTGGGTAGAAAAGGAGAAAGACGTAAGTAAAGCTTCACACTAGAGGCTTGTTGTGCAGTGTTTGAGGAGCAGAGGAGTAAATTATTTATTTGATCACGTTGTAATGTGAGCCGCAGCGTTCAGGTCACATTGTGGAGAGTGGGATTGTCTGACATGCTGTTGGCTCACTGCAATAGCCTCCACACTTCAGTCAAAAAAGTCGACGTCCACAACACACAATAAATGAATAGAAGTCACCTGAATGGCAAATGTTCCCACGCCTCCAGAGCCACCAAGAATTAGAATCCTGTAAAAGATAATCAGCTATTAAGTTGGTTTTATATCTCACTGGGACCAAGATTATATTATTATTATTTCACTTTCTAAAGCCACACTGCATAATATTTCATCTACATCTTCATTTTTTATTCTATTTTATCCATTTATTTATTTGTTATTCATATTTGGTGTGAGCGGGTTCGCCTCTTCTCAGACCTGGCTCATTATTTGCGGGACATCGCCACCTCGTTACCATGGAAACGTTGCTGCTTTGCTTTGACTGCAGGCAGCCAAACATTGGGTAATGTCAGGTCCTGTGACAAATACATTATTTTGTGAATAAACTTACATCATTCTGCAGTGTGGCTTTAATCCTATTAGACAAAAACAAAACAAAACAAAAAAAAAATCGCAGACTTGGGCCAGAGATTGATATTTACAAAAAATAAAACTGGCTTTTGTTAAATGCTGCCTAAATCCTTTTCACAGACAAGACAACAACGATTAAATTAGACATTGATTATTTTTATAGTTAACTTAGTCCTGTCACCGTTTCTTTGCACAGTTGTCTTTATTGAGTCCACCCGTGTTGACCAGTGCAGACCAGGCTGTGTTAGCTACATACGGCAGAGATGCAGCTTCTGTGTGGCTCAGTGATGTGGGCTTCAGTGATATCTGTACATAACACACACACAAAAGGTGGATACACAATGACCAAGTTATAGACATGTTTCAAATACTGTATGAGCAAATTGTAGTTCAACCTCTAATAAATCATGCCGTATCTAAAAGATATTACAAAAATGTAAGTATTATTTGATTTCGCTACATATCTGATTAATTCTTCTTCTAACAATGCACTGAAGTCAAAGTATTTGCTTGTATAAGTCAATTGATGGGATTGGGACATGAGCAAATTTGACTTATGTTTGAATTAGCAGAGAGTGTAACTGCTGAGCTTATGATAAGCTTTTAACAATGTGTTTGAGCAATAGCCTACCTCATTTCCACTCAACACCACAAATTCTGCGAAACTGCCCGGCTTCCATGGAGGAATGGCAGCCCACACCTGAAGAAGTAAAAAAAAGTTACATTATTAATGCAAAACACACAACACTACTCCTTTGTGAGATTTGCGTGGGCTACTGTGGCACTTTGCATGCTGTAAACACATGAGGGTGGATAAATCTTCCTACACAGTTTCCTGCCTATTGTTGACATAAAGAGTGAATATCCACATCAGTCACTGGGGTTACTTCAATACAATGAAGAGGTTATTAGTACCCACTGCATTTCTTTACCTCATCACGCTCTTTGAAGTACTTGACATCCAGACCACACTCCATGATGACCCCGGACACATCTCTTCCCAGAATGAGTGGAAACTCCATGCCCGCCTGATTGATATTCAGAGGATCTCTTTTCATAGACAGTGTTGCTGCACCATAACCACCTACAAAGCAAAGAAATGAAAGTTACATATGAAAAAGTGGACAAAAGTTACATATTCAATAAAATATGCAGAGGAAGAAAGTAAATAAGACATTTAATTCTGATTATTAACACCTGAGATACAGTTGGCATGTGAATGTGCCACTAGTAACCATTGGAAAATGCCTAGTGCCTAAATTCAATAGTACAGGAATCAAATGACTTATCAATATTAGGTAAATATACAGTTTATTGTTTATTATTGTTTATTGTTTATTATAGGATCCCCATTAGTCTTTACCAAGGTAAAGACTACTCTTCCTGGGGTCCATGCAAGTGCAATATTAAAACATTACATCAAAATAGTTATAAATATATACATACAGAATACATCAAGTTCTGTTCCTGAACACCACAAGGACATGAAAAATTCATCAACATTTAACAAAGATCATACTGTACTGTATAAAGTGCATCATTAATGTCAACTGTACTGCACTGTAACTGTAACTTGGAAGAAGGGGTAGAAGTATACAAGTTTTTACTTCTTCCTACTCCTACTGAGCAGATGGAAGGGCTTTTATGGTTAGGGTAATCGCCTTGTAGGGCATTACATATTTTACACCGTTATGTTGTTGTTGATGTTGCTTTTTCTTGTTGCTCAATAAATCTCAATCAAACAAACAAAGAAACATGCAACAAGAAAGAATAGTACATTAAATGTAATATTTGAGAGATACTCTTAAATGTAAAAAATAAAAATAAAAAACTAAATAGTAAAAAAAAAAAGTTATGACAAATACAATTGAAGTTAGGTTTCCCTGCTGTATTTGGGGACACAAGTCATTCACATTTGAATCCAAAGAACATCCATAGTTCAGTCAATTACAGCTGTAATGGAGGCATGGGCTGACACTAATTAGGACTTAATTGGAGACAGGTGCTGGGCTTGTGGAATAGGAGTCCTTTTGAGTTCATTTCCAAACGGGTTTGAGCCACAGGAGCTAGCAACCCTAACTGTGGGGCTCGTTCTGTTTCTTGAATAAGTGTCTTTTAAAACATGTGTTTTGAATTGTTTTCAATTGTTAACAGCAAACAAGCTTGAAGAAGTTCACACATGAAGAACTGAAAACCATTAGAAGGAACTGATATTACAAAAAGGTGCATGTTCCTCTCGGCTGGGGCCCCTGTCTCCACACAAACCCTGGTCTCTTCCAAGTTCACTCTGTATGAAGTTGACTCATTTTTAGAAAACAGAAAACTACAGCATTTAAAGTGTTTGATGAGTGGCTTACCTCTCATACTGACATCCAGAGGGTTCAGTCCTGCAGCACACACCTTCACTATCACCTCATTGGGATAGTTAATTATGGGAAAGGCAGCATTTTTTGTGAATCTTAAAACGTCATTAGCCCCATATTTGTCAATGACCCAGGCGGGCATTACATCCCAGCAGTTCTTTGTTGTACTGAACTGTCTTTGTCCACAAACTACTGAATTCAGCCATGACACCTTACTTTTAAACAGTGACTTACTAGTATTATAAATTAACTGTATAGATCTACTCATAGTTTCACTTCTAAACTTCTACTTCGACTCAAACACCAATGTTATGTACAAATCACTTACGCATAAACAAAACTCTCTTAAGTTAATATACACGCATAATGTCGGAAGTAGCTTTCAACAATGTTATAAATCACATTTGGTTCTACAGATGTAGCGTTACAGCTATTTGCAAATCGTCCTCTTCGGTAACATGCCGCTTCCTGGTTCCTAGACGCAAGATGAAAATTACCAATCACAGCACAGCTTCTTCAACTACGGACCAATCAGAGACGACGTTGTTTGGTGAGTGAAATAGAAACAAACATGGCAGCCCTGTGTAGTGCACACAGTTTACGAAGGTTGTTGACATTTTTAATGGCATTATAAAGGGATATCCTGGGAAATATTCCGACCATGATCAGCTTAACCATAAAGGAGGTTTGTACTTTCACTTTGTGTGTTTTGAAGCGTATTGTTCTGCACAAAATATGGAGTAAGAATGAAATATATTTGGAATTCCTGATGCGTTTCATGCTTCACATGGCTTTAAAATAGCTCTGTTTGTCTCTTCATGGTCCAGCACCAAAGAACATCTGCCATATGAACCATCTCAGCTCTGAGGACCTCAGGGAGTGGTCTGGTCCCAGAGTCAGGACTAAACATGGACCTCAGGGAGTGGTCTGGTCCCAGAGTCAGGACTAAACATGGACCTCAGGGAGTGGTCTCCTGCTGGTCCCAGAGTCAGGACTAAACATGGACCTCAGGGAGTGGTCTGGTCCCAGAGTCAGGACTAAACATGGACCTCAGGGAGTGGTCTGGTCCCAGAGTCAGGACTAAACATGGACCTCAGGGAGTGGTCTCCTGCTGGTCCCAGAGTCAGGACTAAACATGGACCTCAGGGAGTGGTCTGGTCCCAGAGTCAGGACTAAACATGGACCTCAGGGAGTGGTCTCCTGCTGGTCCCAGAGTCAGGACTAAACATGGACCTCAGGGAGTGGTCTCCTGCTGGTCCCAGAGTCAGGACTAAACATGGACCTCAGGGAGTAGTCAGGACTAAACATGGTGAGGCTGCATTTCAGTTTTATGCAGCAAAAATCTGCAACAGA
>OMNZ01053452.1:5908-16022 GCA_900303255.1 Lesueurigobius sanzi
TAAACCAGGTCTAAACCAGAACTAAATGAGGTCTAAACTAGGACTAAACCAGGTCTAAACCAGAACTAAACCAGGTCTAAACGAGGAAACCACTACCTCTGATCAAAACCAGGTCTAAATCAGGACTAAAACCAGGTGTAAACAAGGTCTAAATAGGTCTAAATCAGGACTAAACCATGCCTAAACCAGGACTAAACGAGTAAACCACTAAACAGGACTAACCATGTCTAAACCAGGACTAAAACCAGATCTAAACCAGGTCTAACTAGGACTAAACAAGGATTAAACCAGATCTAAACCAGGTCTAACGACGACTAAACAAGGATTAAACCAGATCTAAACCAGGTCTAACGACGACTAAACAAGGATTAAACCAGATCTAAACCAGGTCTAACTAGGACTAAACAAGGATTAAACCAGATCTAATCCAGGTCTAACTAGGACTAAACAAGGATTAAACCAGATCTAAACCAAGACTAAACCAGGTCAAACAAAGACAGAATGTGCCACAGTGACGATCAACCATGTCTGTTTGTTATTGTGGAAAAATCAATAATCCACTATTCAAAATACTTCCCTTCACAATAGTAGTGGAGTGGAACTCTTCTCCAACAGATACTTGGAGTAGAAAGTACAGATACCTGCTCTAAACTGTAGTGAAGTAATGTATTGAGACTAAATGGTTGTATTTACATTGTTCTTGGGTGCTTGAGCTGAGACTCGATGGACCATGAACATGATCAATGAGATCTACATGAGATGTATGAACAGGAGATACTAAAAAACATTGATTAGATTTAAGTTTTAGGATGAGACTGTAAAGTGTTTGTCAAGGCAAAATAATTGTAAAACTTTGGTCCCAAGGAAACATGTTGAATATCATTTCATCGTCTTCAAGTGATCACTGTGTCCCCAGACTTTCATATCAACTCTCTAAAACACTTGAATGGAGGTCAGTCACTTTTTGGGTAATGAAGTGAGATTTCCTCCTGTAGAGTGAGTAGTGTTATAGTCAACACCACAAAACCCACAACGGCGTCAGGAGCAAGACCAGAGTATGACACACTGAAAGCTGTAAAAACACAAGTGTAGGTTTATAGAAAGTACTTTGGGTAACTGTGGGGTCACTGTATAATTTTTGACTTTGACAGTTCTCTATCGTTTATTTTAAGTTGTCAAATTCTCGTAAAGCACTGTAACCTAAACAGGTTTAACTGTACATTCATCTTGTTTGTGCGCCACAATGTTGCCTAAGTTACAAAAGGCATCATTAAGGACTTTGTGTAGATACTTATTTCTTGTCCAGTATTCCATTCATCCATGCATCCGGAGACGGGTCGCAGAGGCCCAGAATTCCCGATCCACGCACACCTCCTCCAACTCTTCCTGAGGGATCCCAAGGCATTCCCAGGCCAGCTTAAAGACATCGTCTTTCCAGTGTGTCCTAGTGTGGTTGATCGTCGCTGTGGTGCATTCAGTCTCTGTTTGACCTGGTTTAGTCTTGGTTTAGATCTGGTTTAGTCCTAGTTAGACCTGGTTTAGATCTGGTTTAAACCTTGTTTAGTCGTCGTTAGACCTGGTTTAGATCTGGTTTAATCCTTGTTTAGTCCTAGTTAGACCTGGTTTAGATCTGGTTTAATCCTTGTTTAGTCCTAGTTAGGCCTCCTTCCAGTGGGATGAGCCCTGAACACCTCTCGAGGGAGGCGACCAGGAGGGAAACAGAGCATCCGAAACAGATGCTCGAGCCACCTCAGCTGGCTCCTTTCAATGTGAAGGAGGAAACTCATTTCGGCCGCTTGTATCCGCGATCTTGTCCTTTCGGTCACACCCCAAATTTCATGAACATAGGTGAGAGTATGAACGTAGATCGACCGGTAAATCGAGAGCTTTGTCTTTCGACTCAGCTCCTTCTTCACCACAACAGTCCGATGCAATGACCGCATCACTGTGCCGATGACATGGCGTTTCCCCAGCGTATCAAAAACATGCACATGAGCCGACGAAAAGCTAAGCAAGAACTGATAAAGTCCGCCATATCAGATCACTGCAAGAGAGAAAACCATCTCATGGGCTGGGAAAACGGCCATGTCATCGGCACAGAGAGCAACAAGTTCCACCGTTGGATCAGAGAAGCCATCGAGATCCAGAAGCGCAACAGGACGAGGGGCGCATCAACCGGTCCCTCTATCATAGATCTTTTAGCCCCCAAGATCATTTTAGAAACATTCTTACACATACACTGGAAAAAATAATTGTTTCAGATCAGCAAATGACATAGAAGTGCTTGAATTAAAAGGATTTACACTGATTTTGAGCAGATTTCCACTATTTCAAATTCAGATTGCCAAGTATTTATTTCTTATGAGAAAGAAGTGTACAATAATTTAAATGAATGCTTGTTCCAATCTTATCGAGACAGTTCAACCCCACTCAAAATCCACATAAATTATCTTAATTCAAGCACTTATCTTATTTATTATCTTGTTTTCTTTTCTTTTTTCACATAGAAAATATTAAAAATGCCTCAGTTCCTGTAAAAAGTTCCCACATAAGTTCATATATGAGTCACAACACTGACGTTTTGTTCAAAGTAGTGCTTTACTTTGGGCCACGATTGGGAGGTTTGGCCTCAGGTCCTTTGACGAGGAAGAAATATACCACCTAGGTTAGTCAACGACCCTCTGGAAGTGTCTTGACTATAAAACTATGTCATATGGGAAACTATCACTGTTAGATAATGGCCAAGATGTTGACAAAAATCTTAAAGGCCACAGAAACCTGGACACGCTTTACTGTAAAATAGATAGTGACACTGGAAATGATATTTAGGATTGGTGTCCTTTCAAGATGAGTCAATTCCTAGCAGCATACCATTCCCACCGATTTCCAAAAATGTCCACCACCGACCGAAACCACAGTGACATCAACCAGAGTCGAGCGGCATCTGCATTTCGGAGCTGAAAAAACACGATTGGTTTGTGCCTCTGCCCTCTTCCATACGTCTTCTCCCAACATCCATCTGTGTGTTGCAGTAGGTGTGACTTTATGGTGTGGTCACAAAGAGACATTTAGATTGGACTGTTTGTCAGTTTTGTTTATTCACTAAACTGAAGAAAAACAAATAATGAAACTGCAAAAATGCCTAAATTGTACCTTTCATGATTCGCTGGAGCTGATGGCCTCTCAACTTGAATCCCTGCACACTGTTGTTGCTATACATCTCCAATCAAGGTTAAAAAGAGACTTCAAATTAATTGGTTTTAATTAGTGATGGGACTTGATTAAAATGTTTAATTCATTAATCACATTTTAATCATAAACCATACATTGACAAAACAAACAATATTTCTGTTATTGTAAACTGTAAAGCTTGGATTTCTAGCATGTTTGTGACAGTGACCCTGAAAAGTGACGCTGCAAGTTCTGTGAAGAATTGTGATGTTAGAAATGTGATTGAGTTCGGGGCAACTATCTTTATAATTTACTCGCTCGCGCTTTAATAGTTTGTAATGTAAAAAAAAAGATCAGGCATAGTGCCTTTGATTTATTTATCAGATGTTATTTTGACTCTGAAGCCCGTCATCTCGTCCAGTGTGGCCTGGCAGGACTGTTTGTGCGTGAGTACAGATGTAAACATGAGCAAGGTCTGTACTGGCCTCCACGTGCTTTGTGTTGAGATGGTACGTGAGGCTGGAGTAACTTCAATGATATGCGAATGCAGATATGTGAAAGGATAAAGCTTCTCCAGAGATAGAGAGGTAAGTGCAGCAGGAGGAGCTTTGCGGAAAAAGAGGAGTGTCATGAAGGAGCTTGTGCGCTGCTAACAATATCCACCGGGGAGAGATTCAGAGATCAGACATGTGCGAGTGGCTCGAAGCACAACTCCATGTTGTGCATGTCTGATGAGTGATTCAACATTGCAGTATACTAAAATGCTATAAAAAGTCGATATAAAGCAAAAGCTATCCCCCTGTCGGCCAAGTGAAGCATCTGTATCCTCCATTACTGTTGTGAGCGGATGTAACGTGTGCGTCAGATTTACAGGCATACTAGAACTGCGCAAAAAGTAAGGTTCTGGCTCAGGACTTGTGAATTAGGAAAAAAACGATTTAATAATTTTTATAGTTAATTAATCAACATTATTGCGTTAAAGACCCTAACCTTGCGATGCAAGATGTATTACCGCAAGAAAATACATCTTGAAAGAGTCCAATCACTAACGTTTGGCTCGACTCGACCCTTTGTACGGACCAATGACGTGCCTGCATTTAAGGCGGGACATGTTGGTATGATGTCGCACCAAACACCGAAGAACAAACATGGCTACGCCTAAGGACTTACTTTTTGATGCCGCGATTGATTCTTTTTAGCTGAAATGCCTACTGTTTCTGCTTTGAAAAGGGAGCAAAGAAACGTTTGTGGTTTTCTCCCGAGTGGATTCGGCAAACGTATGGTAGGCAGGTACTAACGGGGGTTTCACCATTTATCTTGATGTATTGCTGTAACAGTCTCTCCTTTTCACAAGCGGACTGAACAAGAGCAATCCCAGATTGATAATATGTAGAACTCAAATCAGAGAGCTACACAGCTCAATCTGGTACAAGGTTATAAAGTCCCAGCTCTAGTTTTAATGTTACCACTAATCTTCCATTACTAATGCTATAACCACAAGCACTATAATAATTACTTCTAATATCAGTACTATAGGGCTGCATATTACTGTATAAGGTGACACAATATACAGATTTACACCTTTTGTTATCTCACTTCACGTGCCTCATTAGGTCAGTAGTGTCCCCTTAACCAAATCCTATGTGTAGATGGCAGCCTGCTTGGTGTCTCGAGCTGCATATTGACTCAAAGAACAGCCCAAATTGTAATATTTATCATATATTTGGATCAAACATTTGGCTGTGTTACTTTAATCTGTTGAAATGAAAACCCGATCAAGGCGAAGGTCTAGTATAGCTACAGTATTGTACGCTTGGTGCTGGTGGTGACCTGGGTGGGGCTGCAGACCCTTTTGTGGTTTCCTCTCCAACACATGGCGTTGGGGGTACGGTGGCTCAGAGCACCCAAAAATGTCTGGGAACCCACATTAGGTCCGGGTCATTACCAGTATGTGTTTATCTGTGTCTAAGTGAGTAAACAGCATGATTCTTAATGGGATAATTTGGGAGGTATAATTATTATGTACTTGTGAGCGGCATGACGTATCCCTGGGAATCTGCAGCAGATATGAGCAGCAGCTGTTCAGCTAACCTCCAACGGTTCACCACTTTCACTGTCTAAACCTCAGCTAATTTATGTCCTGCACACCAGCGGTTCCCAACTGGTAGTGTGTCGAGACCCATCATCACCCCAGTATGACAGGCTTTACTTGAAATTACATGTTTTTCTTCTTTTAAGTGCACATATACTAATTCAACAGGCAGATATTTTTTTTGTATAAGTCAGAATTACTCAAATTAAGGACAAATACACTTCATTTCAGTCATTTTAACTGAACAAGATGCCTTTTTTTGCAGTGTAATGTAATATAACATAGTGTGACCAGACAAGGGCGCAATAAATGAGTACATTATAAAAGTTGTTCAACAACGCCACGGCATAAGCCAGAAATTAATTTAACCCGCTATTATTTTATTTATTTATATAGGCTGGCATGACGCCAGTGTTGTTTTTGGCAGGCATCTTCGTTTTAGTCTTAGTCTTACTCCTTTGGACGAAAATGCTTATTAGTCTTAGTCGCATTTTAGTAATTTCTATATGTTTTACTTTTAGTCTAGTCTTAGTCGACTAACACTCAAAAGGTTTTAGTCTAGTTTTAGTCAGTCGTCATCAGTCATAATTGCAGTATTTTTTTATATTTACAAGGTTTCCACCACTCAAAAACTTGCAGTAGCACACATTTTCTGTTGCGCCCCCATTAGGAAGAAGAAAACATTTTGCCCCCCCCCCCCCTTCCTTCCTCTCACACGGGCGACAATAAATAGGCTAGTATCATTTGTTCTTGTAACCACTGCAAAACATTGTAGAAAGCAAAAAAGAAAGAAATACAGTCTTATTATATAATGCATCGAGAGAATTTTATTTTGAAAGGTCAACAGGAAGCGCTTTTTTCTTAGATTATTGACAAACTGAGAAACTTTCGAAAGATTGTTTTGGACAAGGCTCGAAGTCGTGTACATTTTCAACACATGGATACGGGCATTTGTGAAAGCGAAAAGAGACGGAGGCAGCGGAGACAGAGCCCACGTGAGCCAGGTAAACAAAACACCCAGGTAAACAAAACACCCAGGTAAACAAAACACCCAGGTAAACAAAACACCCAGGTAAACAAAACACCCCGCGGGGGAAAAGTCTGCACAATCAGAGCATTCTACAAACGCATGAGGCAAACTGTTCTGTGTGATGGCTCTCTGCGCTGCGTAAAGACGCATATGGGCGGCTCATAAAGTGCTCTCACATCGCCTTCTTTTGTCACAGCTACAGAAATTTTGGGGATATGGGCAGATTAGTTTAGTCCCTCTGCATCGATATGTAGCCCGCTAAAGGTTCAAAGTAGAGGGAGTTTAACCTAGTAGGCTACTTGCGGGATCACACGCGCCCCCCTCGCATCGCGCCCCACTATTTGAGAAGGACTGGTATATACAAACAAAAATGTGAATGTCTGACGAACCAATTAGTCATGTTTTCACCAAAGAGCCGTTTTTAGCTCGTCATCGTCGTCTCGTTGTCGTCATGAAAAAATGGGTCGTCAACGCAATGATTTAGTCATAGATATCGTTGACGAAAACAACACTGCATGACGCCAGACCCATACCACTACATTCGCCCCCCAAAGTGGATCAACGGCCCAGCGATCAAATATTCAACCACACATACGCACCAAGTAAATTGCGACACTAAAACAGATATTGAAGCTACTGATTGTTACGTAGTATCATTCGATGCCCCATTAAGTTGCAGACTAACAGGAATGACATGCCCTGAAGGCAAACGCGTACTTTGGCACAGAGTCAACACTGGTACCAAGGCGCAACTTTGAACTTAAAAATCGGCTTCTGCCAGTAAAGCAGCAATCCACTACCGCCCCCAGGCCACACCTGAAAGCCCCACCCCCCACGCCGAACTTTCTACCAAGCCTCCCCTTTTTAGAAAAGAAATTAAAAATAGAAAACAAGTGTCACATTAAAATGGCAAAGTCCAACACAATTTGCAAATCTATGAATTGTAAACAGCTAGGTTTTTCGTCTAGTCATTACAGAGTACTAGAAAGCACCATCCAGGTTAAAACTGCAACAGAAAACACAAAACTAGGGATACACATCTTCTCCTGCATTGAGCCACTTCAACAAACTTACTACATATTACATGTATTTACATAATACATTGCTTTTATTGTTCCACAGTCCATATTCGTCACAAACTAAATCTCTGCCAGTCTTCAATTATCCTGCCACGCAGCGCCAAGTGTGACCAGACGAGGGCGCAATAAATGAGTTCATTATAAAAAATTATAAAAATGACACCACTGGCATAAGCCAGAAATGAGTTTATTATTTTAGGCAACACAGGTTTGTTTTAAACTGAGCTGGCAGAGACAGTAGTTTTACATTTCATGTATTCAGTTGGCTGACTTAGCTGTTCACTCAACACAGTTCAGTGCAGACATGTTGCTCCAACACCCATAAAAGTTCATTTCAGACACATGTTGTTACATTGATCATTCAAAGCCCATAACATTTACTTCAGAGGGTCTAAGGTCCTCTATGGTGGCCCCGAGCCAAGAAGCCCCAGAACAGAATTCATCGCATGTATCCAAAAAGGGGAGCCATAGCTCACGAGGAGGAGCTATGGCCACACAGCCATGGCACAATGGGAGGGGCCACCTGACTGCGATGCCTGCAACACTTCTCTTGCAACTCTGAGCTTTACGCCTTTACACAGCATTTTAAGTGCGCCTAATTGCCGTCTGCTCCAGCAACTGCAGGACCATACAGTCTGATTTGTTAACGCGCTGCGATTTGACGCAAAAGTTGAACATTTTTAACTTGAGCGATCAGGGCGATGGAGGTGAAATTTCCGCGTCTCTTTTCCGCTTCGCTCTAGACGCCAAACGCCTCGATCGCCCAATTCGCCGGCTCTAGTCGCACAAATCTTCTCAAACGTCTCGCCCTACTCTCGTCCATTGTGCCGCCACACTCCTCATCGTGCCTTTACACAGGGATAACATGTAAATCACTCGCTTGTAGCGCCTCCATCAGAGTTCTGCACTATAGCAGGGGTGTCCAACTCATTTGGGTCGAGGGCCGAAATTCACCTACGATGGCGGGTCACGGGCCGCATATACTGTAAAGAGGAAAGTACTATTGTATTGACAAAACATGTTTTCTATAAATAAATGATAATAATTAGCACTGTGATAATTCAGCACATTTGAATGGCATTTTAAAATTGGTCAAAGCCCCACAGGACTGTAGCCTAATAAATAATAATAAATAATAACGGCTTACTCTTGTATTACCAGCCTGTGTCACCAGGGGGCTGTAAAACACTAAAAACAACACTTTTACCAGTGATCGAACACCTGTTTTTGCAGCTTTTATAATGGTACAGTGTCAGTGCCCTCTGCTGGACAGGTGTGGAACCATTTTTAGATGTTGGCTGCCCCCTAGCGGCTGAAGTGAGCATTTTGGTTATTTATTTAAACATCCATAACTCCTGACAGGAATGGGCTAGAGACTTGCTTTTTTTTTTACATGTTCAGGGCCTTGTGTTTGACACCTGTGCACTATAGTGTGTCAATGTCAGCGTGACATTGAAACATAAAAGATTTGCCTGACCTTCTTTGTACCATCTTTATTCTCCATTTTTGTTTGTTTATTTTTAACACAAATGATCCTCCATACATTTGACGGACATGTTCTACGTTCACACCAAACAAGATGACAAGATGATAGCTGACCAATAGACACAATTGAGGATTGAAAAGTGATGGGAGAATATGGTGAAGAGCTTGATGTTGGTTGTGGGATGGAGCTGAAGTGGCATTTTTATAAATTCATTCTTTCCTGCTGCATCTGTTGAGAAGTTTTAATCAAAAGTCTATTATAGAGCAAGGTATTACGTCCGGTGCCCACAGCCCATTAGGCTTCACGCAGCTCAAAGCGGTTTTTCCAGCCTCTGAAACTATGTGTGCAATAACCACGTGCTTACAAATAAACTTGTGGATTGACATGTTTTTAATATTTCTGGTTGGGGTTTTGAAGTGCTGCAGCTGACATTCATATTCGTTTATGACGTGTGTTCCAACCACAGTTGCTGTTTGGTGGATTAAAATTTTAATTAGTTTTTATGTCAACTATTCTGCAGCTTAAAATTAGAAACCAAAAACATAACATGGTTCCACTTGAGCGCACGTCTCTGACTGTGTTTTACCCATTATCAACTGCATAGTACTGTGTGTGGAAACCTCCTGTCACTGTCACTTTGTAGTATTTATATTTGGTTTCCAAAATATGTCAGTGAAGTGTCATATACAGAGGCAGATATTTCTCATAACTTTAACTCATGCTCCCCCTCCTCGAGACGCCACCTTATCGCGGTGGAGGGGTTTGAGCCAATGAGTCAAAACAATAGAGGGACAACGTGTATTAAGCCTCACTTTGGAAATTGACCACGCTTATGGGTGAAATCAAAATGGCGCAACTGGCTCCTCCTCCAGTGGATAGTCCTAAAAAGGGTAAAAGAGGTGTGCGCTCGCTGTATCTCAGCCTCCTGGGCGTGTAGTTTAGCCATAACCGCGCCCTCTCTGCTCCCGCCCCGTCAGCACGGTGCTCTGTTAGCCTATAGCCGGGAGCGTGTGACGTCACAAATCATTAGAATGAGCTTCATTAGATATGCAAGAATTTAAAATTCCAGTTAACAAAAACTAACAACATTAAAGACTCCATTTCCCTCTGAGCATTATCACAGAGGGTATAGCTACCTTTAGAAATAATAAAAGTATTAGGAGCCGGGCTGTAAAGCTGTTTTTGACACGTGTAAAGTCACATAGGAATACATGTTATAGGTTTTAGGCATTTCAATTAGCTTGATGTCACAAGAT
>OMNZ01053457.1:6275-18995 GCA_900303255.1 Lesueurigobius sanzi
TGCATGTTAATGAACACAGATGAGATACATGCATGTAAACACACCACTCCGGATTGTAGCCTTGGGCTAATTTCCATCCGTTGTCCCACATTCGCACTCACAAACACATTCTCATTCATCCTTGCACATGTTTTTAGTGGTAGAGGAAACCTGCGCACCTGGAGGAAACCTGCACAGACACGAGGATAACATGCAAACCCCACACAGAAAGGCCCTGTCCTGGCCCGGGATCGAACCCGGGACCTTCTAGCTGTGAAGCACGAGTGCTAAACACTGTGCTACTGTGCCGCGTGTAGTGTGTGAGTGAGTGTTGGTGGTGGTCGGAGGGGCCGATGGTGCAGATTGGCAGCCTTGCTTCTGTCAGTCTACCCTTGGGCAGCTGTGGCTCCAATAGTAGCCTACTACCATGGAGTGTATGGAGTATGGAGTGAATGAAGAGTCCAGAAATGCACTATATAAAACCAATGCATTAATAATATTATTATTAACATGACTGGTTCGCCCAATGCATGAAAAATAAACATCGCTTCCCTGCACACTGACCTTTGAGATAGGTGCTCATGGACAGCCTCAAGCGTTCCAGTCCCAGGCCCTGCCCCTGACACAGGCCCAGACTCTCCACAATTTTCAACAGTTCACACTTAGCTGTTCTGTCAAATAAAGCCTACGGGCCAAAAAATATCTACAACAATTACGTGACACGCCTTCATTGATAAAAACTTCTTAGAGGTACCTGACTTGTCATTTGATATACAGTCACTTATGCTTTATTAATGCATTTAAGTTGATTTGTCAGGTTTTGAATTGGTTTACACCTAGTTTCAAATCAATCAATCAATCAAGTTTTATTTATAAAGCGCTTTACAACACAGTTGACCAAAGTGCAAACATAATAATGTAAGATTAAAAACTACATATGAAATGAATTAAAAGAGAAACGCATGCTCAAATATTTACAGCTAAAGTGCCACAAAGCTATGTGTCAAACAGGTGAGTCTTAAGTTTGGGTAATTTAGTCCATTTAGATCTTTTTAGACCCAATTTAGTCCTGATTTGGTTGTCATTTAAATCTGGAAGACTTGAAAGGCAAAATATTTTATGAGGTCGTGCTTGGTGTGTAAAGTGCAGGTCTAGTTTATGCTGGCCCACACAAACCTTTCCAACAAACCCAAGGCAATTCTGCAAATGTTGACAACAACGTAAACAATTAGCGAAAGAACGATGCCCCTTAGCTGCAAGATCACATCCATTCACGTGTCCATTTACTCTTCGAAATCAAAAAACGCCTCGTAAACAGCGAAACCCATCGAAGAGGGCAAAACACGACACATTCCCTCCCCTCCATCAAACGGCCATTTTGATCTCCGGCAATTGACCTTCCCTGGCATCATTTACAACGAGCCACATCGCAAGCGCAAAGTGTTAAAGCCGCAGCGCACTCTCGGAGACGCCGCGTAATCACTCGGGCCTCCTAATGCGTTCCCGGGCACGCCGACATTACCCACGCACACACGCATAATAGCTTTAACTAGACCAAATTGTCCGCGGCCTTCATTTGGATGTCTATGACGAGCCATATTCTCCCTGACGCGCCCTTTGACAAAGAGGGGTCATTCCGCACCAGCAAGTGAAAATGAAGCCCACTAGATATTGTTTGATTGGATTTTGCCTTTTCAAGGTTTCAGGATCATTACAGGAATTCATTCGAAGTGTTGCTGTAAAATGAAACGGCGCGACCCTCTCCCCGCGTTTAATTATTCTAATGCCACTGTTCTTTTTTTTTTTGTCTGCAAGTGTGTCATTTCAAGAAATTAAAATCATCAAGTTATAGCCTTAAAATGAAACCGTGGTGGACCGATTCTGAACAGCTATTTTGCTTCCTCTCAGCGATCTCATTTCTTTGGCTTTTTTTCTTACCAGATCCAGCTTCCTGACTGCCCTCTCCCCAACTTCCTGTGTCTTCTTCTTTTCTCTCTCTCTCTCATCCCGTCCCCCCACTCCTCCACAAGCCCTCCACTTTTTAAACACAAGCCAGCGCATTTGGTTCCAAACCAAATGTGTTCATTCCAACATTTCAATAAATTGAGTAGGGGAGGCATTAACGTTAATCACACGGACCACATTGTGCTTTAGACACGTCGCTGGGATTATGGATTACTATTAGCTGGATGGAAACCGATTCTTTCATTTGAATTCCGACTTCCTCGTCTTGCTAAAATTAAAAAGAGAACTAATACTTCTTGGACAATAATACGTCTTCTTGGACAGGACTTTGCTTTGGGCCTCCTCCCCCTCCGGCCCATTCCCCTGATCAGGAGGAACACCCATGATCAGACTGGGACATACAGTATAGCAACTTCTTCCACATCATGTAGCATGCTTAAAAGCCTATTGGTTTCAGTCATATGACATTCACCTGCTTTGAATGTCTTTGAAGGATCCTGTGATACCCATAAGTTGACATCATTTTCTACAAAACACAACACAATTTTGCTAAAATAAAAAAGCCTGGCTTGAGCTTTTTTTTATGCTAATAAGGCCCCATGTCAATTTTTTTTGTAGAAAAATAAATTTGTTTTTGTCCTTCATTATATTGAATGGATATGCAGTGGATTCATAGCCTAGTAACTAGATGCACCCTAGTGGCCAAATATATTTTTTGCCTGGCGGGTTGGTCTAGCGTCGCACCATAGGAGCTGCTTGTAGCTGGGCCAAGAATCTGGCCTCCAATCACAACGCTCTGTCTGTGTTGCGAGTTTTTTTTTATTTTATTTTTTTAATCATTGAGGCGGGCTTAGCAGGATGACGACACGGCTGCATGACGGGAGAGATAGCAAAACAAAGATCCGTTGCTCTGATTGGTCATAGCGTTGACCTACCACAGCAGAAGCAGTTTGAATGACAACTGTTGGCTCCACCCACAACCTTCAGCTTTCCCAATGGTGCGACCCCAGACTATACAATTCATGCTATAGGCCGGCTTGCCAGGCTAGTGGATTCTTGTAATTATAAAGCATTTGTTTAACATTTGTGACTTGCTGGGTTGTTTTTTTTGGCATCAATGTGATAATGATCCTGAAAAATGACCCTGAAATGTGTAAAATGTACCCTGAGAAGAACTGAAATGTTAGAAATGTGTTGTGTTGTGAATAACTTTGGACCACAATTAACAGTTTAAACTTTCGCTCACTCTTTCATTGCTGTAAAACGTAAAATAAAATCTGGATAGTGGCTTTCAAAACTCATCAGCATGGCTTTGTTCTGCCTGTTCTGCTACTCTGAAGAAACATGATGTAATCAGCTATCAAGAAGCTGAACTCCCTCCCTTGCTTGCCCTCCCTGCCAGCTTGCTTTCTTAAGATAAGATAAGATAAGATAAGTTAGTTCTTTATTGATCTCACAATGGAGAAATTCACTTATCACAACAGCTCTTAAGACAGGATCACACAGGGGGGTGCAAAAAGTCAGGAAATGTGCCATCAAAGAAGAAAATAAGTTTGTAAAACAGGTAATAGTAATAATAATAATAAAAAATAAAAAATATAGCAGTGTCTCTTAGCATCTCTCTGTAAATAAACTATACAAGCATCTTTTATACACACTAAATAAGACACACTAAGCACCAACCCTTCACGGAAATATCTACATTTTCAGTAAAACTATGTCTAAGAGACACAAGAATAATCCTATTAAACTACAAAATAATTATAAAAAAGTATAAACCTGTCATACGATGCAGTGACAAAGGCTGATACTGTGCCCACTGCCCAGAAGCTTTTCAAAAGGTGGGATTTTTTTTTTTGGAGGAGCCCTTAAACTTAGGTCAACAAGTCAAATTATACATTACCAATGTTATTTTAAACCAGTGTCTAAAGTTTATAAGTAAAACTAAAGAACTTCTAAATCTTAGGGTTCCCTTTTTCATTCAGCGTCACTGCAGTACATAAACGGGTGCTTGTTCTTGAGTGTACAGGCTGCACGTGGGCTGCTCTCAGCGGGAGATGGAGATGTATGGAGTGGCTGGTCACATACTATAGACATATGTAACAGATGGCGTCAGTTAAGTGTCCATATTGTAGCTTTTATTTAACTCAATGAATCCCTCCATTGAGCGAAGTGTTGATCGAATGTTAACCGGCGTACTCAGGCGAGACACTGCAGGTGAAATGGGGGAAAATAGACATTTAGAGATATCCATGTGAAACTTTTGCACTAGTGGGGACTTTGGAGGGAGTCTTTTTTTTTTTTTTTTTTACTGTATACAGTATTTGTTAAGTTTGTACTTTAGCCCACAGTCATTGCTATTTTTTGTTTATATGAAAACTTTATCTTGTCAAACATTACAAATTCTTTTGAATCCAAGAAATTATTATTATTGAGGGTCCCCTGTGGGATCTTTGGAACTTAGAGGCCATGACAGTCCAGACTTTGGGACTGGCTGCACTAGATCATTTACATAAATATAAGAGTGAATGTATTGCAAGTTTTCATACAATTTATGTGTAAAAATGATCAACATGTACTATTTTTTTACTGACTACTAAATGCAGTATTAATAATGGATAGAACCAGGTTTAAATGTATGGGTATTAGGGCTGCACAATATATCACAAAAAAAATAGAATCGCAATATTAGGTGATGCAAAATCCGTATCGCAAGAAGCCACAAAATATCTCAAGTCTTAAACTTAATGTTTACATTTTTTGCCAACAATCTCTAAAACCAAACCTGCATGGAACTTATAAATGTGCAGAAGTTCAGGTTTAGTTATAACTCCCCTAATATAGTTAATTTTTTTGGCCTTGGGTTGGTTCTGATTTAGTGTTTCTTTTGACACATTAAAAAAAAAAAAAACAATTGGACTATAAGTCGCACCAGCCAAAAAATGCATAATGAAGAAGAAAAAAACATATATATAAGTCGCACTGAACTATAATTCACATTTTTTGGGGGAAATTTATTTTACAACATCCAAGACCAAGAACAGACATTTCATCTTGAAAGTCTTGAAAGGTAAGTTATAATAATAACAATAGAGTAGAGAACAACAGGCTGAATAGGTGTACAGTATGCTAACGTAACACACTGATGGTTATTCAGCTCCACAAAGCATAAACAATGAACTGAAAAGTAAAAAATGTAACATACTGTATTAATTAATATATAAGTCGCACCTGAGTATAAGTCGGAGGACCAGCCAAACTATGAGAAAAAGTGTGACTTATAGTCCGGAAAATACGGTACATGCGTCTGAATTGAATGGAACGGTTTATCCAAGTATCGTAATAATATCGGTATCGCGATATTGCATGCCCGTGTCGCATATCGCAAGTTTTTTCCATATCGTGCAGCCCTAATGGGGTTGTTTAGTTTTTGAACAAGCTAGCTATTAGTGAAATAACCTGTAATAATAAAAAAATTTTGGGGTTCAAAACTAGATATTAGATATTGAAAAGTCCGTCTGAAAATCCTTTCAAAATATTGCTAAGTTTTGAAAGGATTTTCAAAACTTAACAATACTGGGCCCATACAGTTTGACTGGAATTTAAAGTTATGAAGTCTGTAGAAGCTAGAAGTGGATATTTTGCATTTTGAGGAAATGTCCTACAATTTCCTATACAATTCTATGGAGAAATGTTAAACTAGTGCAGTATCTAGGTTGCGAAAATGTGGCTATTTATTTGTCACCAGGTGCAAGTTTACTCTGTGTTATCAGAGCAAACCCTGAAAATTGAAGGGAAAAAGAGAGCTCCGTGTAGTGCGTCTCCCTTTAAAAAGTGTGCCTCCAAAAACCAGCAATTTTGAAGCCTAAATAACAATTAAAACACACTTTGAACACGTTTGTCTTTGATAGATAGCATCATATTAAGGTTTTTTGCAGTCATATCAATTAAGATGATTTTTTGGAGACGGTAATGACGGTTTTCGCTTGTTAGTTGCCGCTTTGCCAAAGAGTTGAGTTGAAAGAGAGAAGCGAGTGAATAGACCCTCCCAGCCCCCTCTTTCATCTCAAATAAGCCTATTGGGACTATTTTGAGAGAGCCAAGTCCCACTCATAATTCACACAGTCACATATTTAACAGGAGGAATCATTTGAAGCCACCTCTTTTGTCTTCGCACTCGGCGCTTTTTGGAAACGTTCGTCCGAAGCTGGAGAGAGACAGAAGATTTTGACTGTATAGTGCAGACTGGAGAGGGGATTGTGAATGATTTCAAAATGGTTTAATGTGACTACACTGACAAGCTGTTGTGCTCTGTAAACAAATTAAAATATTGTCCATGATTTTAAAGACGCAATAATCCACTCCGCAATCCATTTTATACATGTATCAGCAATTTTAAATGATGTGTTTCATACATTATTCACTTTATATCATATATTTAATACAGATTTATTTTATCTTGATCGAAGTGTGCTGTGTGATCTGTAAATTATGTTGTATTATGAAAGAGTTTGGGACAAAAACTCTACATTGTAGAGAATTAGAATTAGAATCATGACTAGGGAATCGAGAAGTGGTTCTGAGTAGACCCAGTTCTGTTTGGGCAAAGCATCGGAACCACATGTCTACTTCATTATCGATCCCTCTTATTGAGGCTTGAATTTAGCAAAAGATAATAAATGGTTTGAGAGAGGAGTCAAAGACACTGTATTTGTTAAAAAAAAGAAAATCCATCCATGAACCGCAATGGAGGCCTTAGGTTTCATTTAGACCCGTCTCCAACAACATCCTGAGACAGATACCACACCTATGTCATGCTAATGAAGCTGGACCTTTGGTCAGAGCAGGACCATAGATAGGCGTGAACAGCCTTAGAACAAAGTCCAGGGCAAGTCAATAGTAAAGTAACAAGCATTAATTACTGTAGGTGTGAATAGGTCAGAAGTTTTTCAATCTTTAGAACTAAAAGAGGTGGGACTTTGAGGTCAACTCCTACTGGACCCACAAGCTGTCAAGTCTATTAATTTGCTGACAAAGCTTTTTGGATAAAGAGCGTCCTACACTCCAACTACAGAGTACAGATAAAGAATGAAGAATCTTTGCCTACGATGGACAACTCCTGTATGACCTACACAGATGCAGCTATGATGTTTAGGGACCAAACTGTAGAAATCTCAAAATTCCACACCCCTTGATGGTTTCACCTGCCGTGTCTGGCCTTAGGACTTTAAAGCATGTTACAATGTTGTTCCCTCATCAAAAACAAAGCTGTAGCTGTGTTTCAAGCAACTCGTGCATGTGTCTTTGAATCTTCCCCGGTGGCTATTTTTAGCACCGCAGCAGCAGCTCAGCAAATGCATCTCCTGTTTTCCAACACTCCTCCTTAGTCCCTACGTATTGTGATGACAGGATTAGCTTTTCCAGGGATCATAAATGCAAAAACATCTTTCGCTGTCAGGGGGGCTTACAAAGAGTGCCTTGTTGAATCAGGAAATAAGGCCATGGTTTCCTTTATTAAGCCGTTTTAGATTAATATAGCATTTTCTCACCAAATAAGTGTATGGTAATGATTAAGATGTGTTTGAGATTATTACCAAATAAATGCAAAAAGCATAAAACAATAAATGACAATGAAACTAACATGTTAAGGGACAAAACTATAGAAAGAAATATCAAAACCTACCGTGCCTTGCCTTATGTTACATTGCCTCCACTTTGTTGATTTGATTCTGGGCTGTCTATAGTCATGTGTTACCACTACATACTTTAAAAATGCAACACCATCAATTCATGTAATTTAGAACCTGGATTCTCCAATAGTGTATAACGAAATGTGTATGTTTGAATATGCACATGTAAGATACAACACATTTAGAACAGACAAAAGAAGTAAAAAATACTAAGGAAAGTCAATAATACAGTTTTGTGACTTAGGAATATGAACTGAACAAGGCAATTGAATGTGATTACACAGCATTACTAATCCTCCAAACAGGTGAATGAGGTCTTCCTTTAATACCACCTCTGTATTCCAATCCCAATATCCTCAATACAGCCGACAGTGTATCCTACGAGTGTGCGCATGTATGTGAAAATAGACTCAAGTCTTTACCGAAATTGGACCCACAAAATCTGTTAATTTAAGGCAGGTTGGAAATGTGCAAATGAGCATCCGGACTGTCCTTGGGTGTGCGACTGTGTCCTTTGTATCTTTTCTAGAGACAGGCGCAGTCAGTGCCAGATACCATCATAATGTTGGACAGGTGTACTACATGGTAATCAGGGATTTACGAGAGCGTGCGTGTGTGTGTGTGTGCGTGTGTGTGTTTTGCAGAGAAAAAGAGAGAAAACAAAAAAGGCAGCAGCACTGTGTTGATATACTAGAACTGTACCTCCATCTTGTGACTTAAATCTTGTCGCTGCCTACCCCGATGCACTCTTAATCCTCCAGCATAATTTAGTCAAGTTTGGGCGTCTTAACTTTTAGTGAAAATGTATTGAGCACAGAGTGATTCTGCTTCACCTATTCCTGAGAATTTGACACTTTCATTTAATTGTAGTAATCAGCATGTTTTTGGTGACAAAACCTACACAGCCGAGGGGAGAACATGCAGTGTCCGGTCCTTGAAAATGCTTTTTTCCACTCATGGTTAGTGGTTGTGCAAAGCCACTTATTGCCAAAGAACTGAGTTTACTCTTTTGAAATCATAATGAAACACAAATGTCCCTGATCTAACGTTTACAGGACCTTCAACAACTGCCAGGAAAATTGGACTCTCTGAAAAAATTGATGTTCGTTTCAAGATGCACAATACTGTATGTAAACTTTTGATCAGGGACATTTGGCTAGTTTATCTAGTTGAAAAGCGTTAAACAAACAGATTTTTTGACAATAAATGGCTTAACGCAACCACTAACCATGAGTGAAATAAATTTGTGTTATCATTCATATTCTAAGAAAGCCATAAGCAGAGTATACAATGCTCTTTCCGTTTGTCCCATGCTCCCCCCACGGTCCTAAGTAGCCAGGAAATGTTTTTCCTCATTTTCCGATCTCTTGTAAAGCTTGTCATTCCATCACAAGTGCAAAAACATCCAACGTAGCTATAGCAACATGCTGCATGTGAAGCTTTTTTTTAATTTTATTTTTACAGCAGCTACGCAGAAGAGGGAGGGGCTTAGAGACAGAGCTCTTGGTGAACCAGGAAGTGAGGCTATGGGATTTCTTTTTTTTGTTAAGTACTTTTTGAAGTGTAAGATAATTATCCAGATGTGGAATGATTACTTGATATCTACAAAAAGCATTTAAGGACATTACAAGTCCATTAAGGTCCATTTTAGGAATAGGACTATGCATACAAAAAGACATTCTAATCAGGTTCGAGTGCGGAAGAGGGAGACAAACTAACTACGCAAACACAACTCCATCTACTGTATGTTTTTTTGGTGTTGGCACAACATTATAACACAAGAAAAAATCCCCAGAAGTCAGTTTAGTAAATATGCACTCTTAAAAACAAGGTCAAGTCTAAGCTCAGAAACAGCCGACCCGCCTTTTCTCCTCTTTTTCCGTCCCATTTTCTCTGTAACATGTTAATCCCCCTGTGTTCCTCCCTCTCTCTCTCTGTGCCGCTGAAATGACAGGCTGTCAGAGGACACCGAGTGCTCTGGCCTGGTTAGTTAATGTGTTAGTTACAGACACACCTGCTTGGCAATGGCCCATTAGAGATGTGTAGACTCCAGCCAATAAGTGTGGCCAAGACAAATGAGCCGGTCGATCAGTCAGTCAATCAAGTAAGTCATCAAATTTACACTTCCTTAAAGAGGCTACGTTATGCATTAGGCTTTGTTTGTGACACGTTTGGGTCCAAGCATTGATACTGTGTTTCATGCATAACTTAACATGAAAGAAAATGCTTATATGTGAAAGGGTTTAAGCATCTGTTGCCAGCACAGGACACATGGAATGGAGTGAAGCAGTTTAAGGACATAATATTATGCAAAACTGACATTCGTCGAACTGTGTATATTACAGCGCTATTGATTTGTTAGCTTTGCTCTTTGGTAAAGATGAACGGTTTTATTTTCTATTTCTGTCAGGAAGCTCCAAGCAACTAAACAAATTGGTTCCCTAAGAATTATAATGCTCTACTGCAAGGGTAGGCAAGTTTGCTGTTTCGAGGGCCAGTATTCTTTCTAGTCATGAGGTGGGGGGCCAAGCTTCCCCAGTTTGACCCAATTTTAATCATTGTTTTGTAGAAATGTTAGCATTAGTTGACACATTTACTAAACAGGGGGGTTCTAAGAGTCCTCTCCTCTGAATATTTTAAAGGAATTGGTCATATTGTATGTATCATCTGGTATTTCAATGGAGTCATATTTCTAAAGACATCTGAAGATACATGCTGAAGGGCTGGATTTGGCCTGACATTGCCTACCCCTGTTCCATACCTGTCAAGTTTTGGATCTGAAAATAAGGGAAATTTTCCCATAGAGGTAAAATATGGTAGTATCCCGGCCAAAACGGGGCACTTGACAGCCAGGTTTGTCCCCGCTGTGGCACAAACCTCGCGATAACTGCCGCCCAGGCTGCTGCAGGAGACAGGTCTCGAAGGGCTAGTGACAGAGTTCAGTCTGGAGAGCATTTTGTATCATTATTTTGTTAAAATACGTGAAATTTACAGGATAATATTATTACAGTTCTACTGTATCTGCGTTCTGAGCAGTTCTGAGATGTTTAAATTTGACCGTAATACAACATCGTGTTTATAATTCAAATTTGACAACTATTTGAGAACCTTTCAATTATAAATTGTTAGCGTAGCAGTTCATACTCATGAAGTGACATTATATTAAGCTATAAAGTAGCTATGAAGCATTAAAGCAGAGGTGCCCAAAAACGTTCTGCTATTGTCTCGCCCAGCAGCAGAGAGAGGCGAGAACAGCTTTGAGGTTCTTTGAGTGTCTACATTCAAATGGCCACAACTTCTTCAAATATTATCAGATTTCCACGTGTTACACATCGTTGGAAAGCTTGGAGACTACACTTTCAGAATCTGTGAATAACTCAAAAGGCCGAAAAAAATGGACTTGTGCCCCACTTTGCCATGACCTGACACAAATGTGCATGATAAGGCAGCTACCAATAACTATAAGTTATTAGCAAGACTTGTTTGATAGTGAAGGCAATGGAAAGATCAGGTGAAGAAGATGTATGGACTTAAAAACAGGGAGGATGACTTCCTGAAGAAGAAGAGCGCCAGTTCATTACATCAGCAGGTGTAACACAGCATTTTGAGCAGACTGAATATGAAAGATTCCTGAAACATGCATGGATGAAACAACATTCCACTCCAAACTACATGGCTCCAAAAAGTTGATTTGGCACACAATATGCCCTTTAAACATGCCTGGCCACAATGCACCAGATCCTTCTTCATATTTTCACATTTAGATCTTACATTACCCTGGATATTGCGCTGCCCTCATAGATGCACTCACATTAGCACGTAGCGCTGTCAACCTAAATGATACTTTTCACCATCTTTCCATTTGCACCTCCTCCTCCGCCCCTCGCCTTCCTGTGCCTTAAATTATTCAGATCTCTCTACATTTGATTTAGCATGCCTCCTGTCTGCCATTTCCCCCCTCTTTTTTATACATTTCATTATGTTGTATGACTTTAGACCCACTGGCTGGAAAATGACAATTATTTTGCTCCAGCAGCCAGCTATTAACAGAGCTGAAGAATACATGGAGTGGCGTGCCGAATGGGGGACTGCGGCGCATGTGTACACACACATTGAGGTGCCCTATATCAATACATGCCGTAAGTATGACAAATGATCGAGCACATTAAAACGTTAAAATGTGGACTTTATTGCAACTTGATGGAGAAATGAAGAAGTGTCATTTAATGGTCCTGTACTATGACTGTTTATAAAAGGAAGGGAGCTTTAAGTGTACAGGATTTTTAGTAGTAGTAGTCTTTATTTCGAATTTTTCAATATAGTTAGACAGTACAATAAAAAGAAAAGGGAAATTAAAAAAAAATTCGAAAAGGAGTAGGTGGAAGTAAAACTTATGTTTCCTACCCCTTTTTACCGTTCCTTTCTTACAATTTCTTTCTTTTGTTAATTATACGGTGATACAGATTTACAGTCACATCAGTCCATTCACAGTCAGACTTACATTTCTTTCATTTATAATTGACACTTTTTACCATAAATAGTCATCTTTTAAGACAATAAACATACCAGGGATATTTTATGATCTTGTTGTAATTACCATTTCTACATCAATGTTTAGTTATTAATTATTATGTATGTAAGCCCTATATAGTGCAGTGCTTTAAAAACACTGTCACATAAAGTACTTTAAGTCTGTTAATGGACACAACAGTAGACACAGATGAGAACTGGTCTCAAACTGGAAATTTAAATCCATGGTCAAATACTCTACTGAGCTAGTGTCCTGGTGCTTACCAGGCCCAACCTTGTTTGGATGAGATTGGGCATCTCAAAGTCGTATGGCTGGAGAGGATATAATAAGTTTTGCAGGTATTTGGTTCATAATCTCAAACATCATCGGCAAAAATTCTTCAGTCTTCATCTGTACTCTGTAGTATAAGTGTAGGACGTTTCGATCTTACTCCAAAGATCGTCATCAGCTACTGAAGGCCTGGAGCACGCTGTGGGCCTTCGCTAAGAGAGGAGGGGCTTAGAGGTTGACTCCTCCTGCTGGTTCACTGCCTTTATAAACCCACAGTGTGCTCCA
>OMNZ01053458.1:2781-18815 GCA_900303255.1 Lesueurigobius sanzi
GTCACATTTATATAGTGCTTTTCTACCTGCTTTAGGCACTCAAAGCGCTTTACATCAAGGAACCACTCACCCATTCACACTCTCATTCATACACCAGGGTACGCAGACACTGGAGGCAAGGTGGGTGAAGTGTCTTGCCCAAGGACACAACGACAGTGTACACCTGCGGGGATCGAACCACTAACCCTCCGATTACAAGACGACCCGCTCTACTACTTGCACCACTGTCGCCCCAAATGTTCGTCCCATTTGTTCTGTATATTTTTTGCTTTGTATATTTTCTGTTCTGTACATTGTTTTGTTGTGTGTCTAAAGTTTGAAAGTATATTAAAAAAAACAGTTCCCACTACTGCCTGAAGAGAGAGCTAAAACCAAACCAGACCAAACCAACTCTTCCATTCCCAGTTTATTTTATTTTTAAGTTATATAATGTAAAATATGAATGCAACTGCCCAAAACCAGCTTTAGAAGCTACAATTATGCCTGATATGTCCACTTTCAGGCTGCAGATTTTTTCCTCACCTCAATTTAACAAATTAAATTTAACAAATGAGCCCTTCCAGGATTGACTCCCGAAACCTGTTCGAACACATCACAGTCTAGTTACATTTAGAATTAAACATTGCCTCAAGTGGTGTCATGTCCTTAGCAAGTTCCTGCTCATTCTGAGAGGTGGAGAGATAAAACTTCTACAAGCTGCAATTAAGAAAAAGAGGCAACAACTGCTTTGCCAAGTCATTATTAGTGCACAAAAACTTGTTCTGAGAAGTTCTTTTCCCTCAAACTGCATCTATTACAGCGCCATTTATTTGTTAGCATGCTGTTCCCAATATAAAAGTTTGTTTTTTTCACAATGACATTTCCACTGCTGCCTGAGGAGGGAGCTAAAACCAACATAAGTTATTTTATTTTTTTATAAATATATGTTATAAAATGTAATGTCCAAAACCAGGTTTATCAGCCACAATCGTCCACGTCAACATGTAATTCTGCAGATGCCTTTATGTGCACCATGATTTTTTTTCTCATCTCTGTTACTGTATTGCTTAACAAATGAAAATGCTGGAAGGCCCCAGTTTTGATTCCCAAAACCTGTTCGAACACATCACCGTCTAGTTAAATATCTTCAGATGTAAAAATTGCCTCAAGTGATGTCATGTCCATTCTCACTGTGAGAGGTGGGCCACGCCACATTAGGAGATACCAACGGCAATGTGAAAGAGCTGAACAAAACCATTTGTGGAAACCAGCAGCTCTTCCATTTCCTGTGGTCAAACCTCATAATAACATTAAAATTAACTTAAAAATCATTATAATTTACTTAATACAATGGAGATGGTAAGAGACATGACTGCGCCCTGTAGGTCTGTATCAAAGTAGAAAATGTTCATTTTAAAAAGTGGAATTTGGAATCATAGTCAGTATTGAGTATAGTTTATGTAGGTTCATGTTTAACATCAAGTTCAAAATACAAATGTTAAAATACACATATATACATCTTTTGTCAACTGGACAGGTTTTAGATTTGATGTAACTCTAGAGCATATCAATAGTCATCCAACTATCATCATCAGCTAGGAGTTGAGACTGGAATCAACTAGTTCCCGCTTTAGAGCAAAGGAGGAACATCCCAGGGAGGAGGTCTACCATCTTATCTGGCAACACAGACTGGCACAGGTGTGGCCTAATGGGTCATCACCTGCAGCTGTGTATATAAGCCCAGTCGATTCCAGTCTCAACTCCTAGCTGATGATGATGGTTGGATGACATCAAATCTAAAACCTGTTAAGTTGACAAAGATTGTATCTTGTCTGTATGTATAGTGTTTTATCCTTAGTATCAAAAAAGAGTTTGACATTTCCGTTGCACTTTGGCTACATTGGGCTGAGTGGGCCGTACAGTGAGTGAATTCAGAGCGCTGCCTTAAATGGTTTGGGTTCGTCATGTAGTCACTCCTAGACTGTTTTATATACTGCTTCATTACTGGTACTGCTACTAAATGTACAAAAATTACACAAATTGGGTCATTTTGCACACAAATAGAGTCCTTTTAAAGTGTTCTTGGACAGAGTGAGCTGGTGAAAAAGAGCGTGGAAAACAGAAGCTCCAACAGGCATGAGTCATGAGGCCGAGCGGCCAAGCTGACTGGCTGGCAACCAAGTGTCTTACAACCAATTCATTTTTTCTCACAATACATGGTGAGACATTGCAGATGAATAGGGGGAAAAGATGACATTTAGCGATGTCAATTTGAAACTGTTGCTGTTTTGCTGTGTAAGTATTTGAGAAACATGGTGAAGCGCTGCTATGTTTGAGTGACTTTCAACAAAACGTCACAAAATAAACATCAGAAAGGGTGAGTTTGGGCTATTTCTTACTTTTAAATTGAAACTAAGGTGTTAAAGGAGCATTGTGGAACTTTATATCAGAAAAAACCTTGATATTAGTGCGTTTTTGAGTACTTATGGGTGGTCAGATGGTGCATCATCATCATCATCTTTCCAACACAGCGGCCTTTATGACGCTCCAGGATCAATTTCTTCAGGGTTTCTGGTAGGTTTTCTTTGCGGATGGAACCATGCCCATAGCAACGCACTGAAAACCTCCTTAAGTCCCCCCCAAAAAAAATATCCTGGAGCGTCATAAAGGCAGCTGTGGTGGAGTAAGGGACCATGCTAACCACCACACAGCCACTGGGTCACTAAAAGGTTTGCTCACATGAAAAGTTCCACAATGCACCTTTTAAGGGACAAAACTAACCAAAAATCTTCGCTTTCACCTGCCGCGTCTCACATTAATACTTCATCAACATAGAAGTCATTAGCCCCTTAGCACCAGCATTTTAAAGCATCTCCAGACAGGCTAACCCTGGAAAGCTAGCTACTTATTAAGCCCTTTTGGCATTCGACACAATGTCTTCAGAGTTAGCTTCTCCGGAGGCTGGCTCTCGGTCAGTTTGGGTCTTAAATCAATCCTGCCCAAAGCGGCCTCAGTATACGGCTGCGTAAATGTCCACTCTGTCTCCCTTTGTCTTTTGTCTCTCTGCGTTACTTTGGACTTACTTAGTGCCCAGACTGCAACCAAGGTCCAACCATTGAAACCTCAGCCTTTTAGAAGTTTAGAGCAACAGCGTCAAAGCACAACACCAAACAAATACACTAGCCGCTTCCTGTGTTTGGCTTGTAGCTAAATTGGAGTCCAAACAACGGCTTTTTCAGATGTTAAGTAATTTACTCAGAATGTAAATGTGAGTTCAGCTGCATTTTCATTCTTGAGGCGAGACACAGCAGGGGAAATACATTTAGTGATCTAAATTTTAAACTGTTGCTGTTTATTACTGACATTGATATGAGAAAATAATAATAATGATAATAATAATGCCTTACACTTGTATAAGGCTACACTGTATTCATTTACGCCATACTCAGTGGTGAAGGAAGTGAGGCTGCCAATCTGCGCAATCGGCCTCTCCGACCACCACCAACCAATCACTCTCTCACTCTCTCATTCTGGCCTATTGTACATGTTTTTAATGGTAGGCGAAACTGGAGCACCTGGAGGAAACCTACACAAATACAGGGAGAATATGCAAACTCCACACAGCGATTTATATTTTAATATTGTTTTATTCATTTACTGGGGCAGAGGTTGGCTGTAGTGTCGATGTTATGGTCCCGAGCTGAAACACAGTGACAGGAGCTCGTCTCACGTGAAAAACAAACCATTCTCACCAGGAGACACTATTTTATTCACTCTGCAGAGTTCATCGCCTCTTGTTAAGCTGTTGAATAGGTTATAACAGAAAGGTATTGGGCTCATGGGACTGGAGTATGTGGCAGAAAATCTAAAAAAAATAAAAAATCCCTCTGAGCAAACTTTCAAAATATTGTTGAGTACAAGACTGGAAAGTTGGAGATGTCGTCACCAAAATGTGAGAAAAATTCATTTTGAGAAAATGGTTGTTGAAGTTACAATTTCCCATATACTCATTATAATGAGTGTTTCCAGGAGAAAGTTTAAATGTTAAGAAAGCGAACTGGCCCTAAACCGGAAACCTGGAAAGATTGAATATTAATATTGAACACTTGTAACGCAAATGGTGCTGCCCTCATAACATGTTGAAATAACTGAGGTTTCAAAACATTCTTTGGGTACAACATAGTCGGTTTTGCATGGGACATCTCCATTAATCCAGTCAGTTCGGAGTGATCTGAGTGAGTTCTTGAGTAAAGTGATTTAGTTTTGTGTGCACACATGGAAGCACTCGCAGCCTCAGCACATCGACAGCCCATGTAAATATGCTGTAATTCCACATAATTGAAGGTTAATTTAGTGATAATTTGCAGAGTGGAGGAAAGTGACGCTCTGGGAAAACCTAAACAGACTAATGTTGTATAAAACCACACAAATTTAGCTTTCTGAGTTCAAAGTAGATGTAGTGACAAAGCAATATATACAGTAAATGTTGAAGTGAAGTGTATGTAGTATTTATTTCTAGATTTTGAATTTCTAGAGTGTATAACAATGGAGGTACAATTGGCTTGTCCTCTGTGAAGCCAGTTAGCATACGGGGGGAAGCGCCCATTGACTTACATGTAAACTTTTTGGCCCCTCTTCAGCTCATTATTGGAAATAGTCATACGACCCTCAAGTGCTTGTCTTACCACGCGCTACACCATCCTGTTCTTTGTCTTTTAATATTTTCAACGTTATTTAAGATATTAACAAAACTAACTGGCCAATCAGGTGCCTTCTTGCTCTGGCACATTACAAATATAGAATTAGGCTCCAAAAATTCAACATGATGGCGGTTCAAAATGGCTATAGTGCTAGCTTGGCTTCAATAGCCCACGCTGAACGCTATGGGGGAAAGCCACGCAAGCTACCTCCATTGTTACATAATGGCTTACACTGTATTGTACTTACAGTATATATTTACACTCTATGCTTTGCACCAAGTGATGCACAGTCTCCCGACAAGACTCTGTAATCCAAATATGGTCTGTGAGGGTATACAAAATTTTTCCACTCCGCCTTCCAGTCTTGTACTTAACAATATATATACTTTTTAAATATCTAATTCCTAGCCTGATTTATTGAGTTTCAAACCCAAAAAACAAGGAGAAATTGATCATTTTTGACAGATGCACATTTTCGTTGAGTCCTTGGGCAAGACACTGTAGCCATCTTGCCTAGAGCTTTGAGTAACTTGTAGGTAGACAAGCGCTACATACAGTATACTGTATGTTAAAAAAAAAGTAATAACTAGCAAGTCCAAAAACTAAACTCGATCCAAACTAAATTGTTGTTGTCAAAAATATATGGAATTTTGGCCGTTTCTACACATAAAAACTATAAACTTATGTTAATAGGAAAACATAAAATGACAGAAAACCTGAAATACAAGACTCTAATCAACAGCAGAAAGTTCAAATTCTTTTCCCCACTCTTGCAGTGTCTCGCTATCACTCAAACAACCCAAACTGTCACTTTTAAAACTGTGATAAACATTTGACCTATCACCTGTTTCTGAGCCGACATCAGCGAACCCAAATATCGATAACAGCTTTAGACTTCAACATTCCACAACGCTTCCTACTGCGATCGTATAATCTCCAAAGTGTCACGTTCCTGAACTTTCTTCTATCTTTCATTAGTTTTGGACCTACCCCACGGGCAAACACCACATCACCTTTCCTCTCCAGTAAACCCAATATGAAGAGGAAATAGAAATGTCATCTTAAGTTCAGGATCTCTGGGTCGTGTCCTTCGTTCGTGGAATGCGGTGATTGCGGCGAAGTTCCCCGCAGGTATCTGTCCGGAGCACTCTCTCGCCCGGACCTTTATTAGAAGCAGTCGACTGTGAAGCCAGCTCTTGGATTTAGGGGCTTTCAAAACGGTGGAGATGTCATAGGTCGTGACAAGATGAACTGGAAATGCAACGGTACGGTTTGAGTTTTGGCAGACTGGTGAGAAACGCTCGTGTGTTTCAACCCTATTCACATGGGATTAGAACTAAAAAATGACGGATATGCTGGGGGTTTCTGACCGTGCAAATCTGACAAAATGAGTGAATTACTGACATTGTTGCTCCTGTGTGAATGGACATAAATACTATTGACATTGATATTCTGTTTTCTCAAAATGTATTCTTCCAACATGGTGACAACTTCTCCACTTTAGTGGCTCCTACAGACTCGAAACATTCCAGTGTTGAACTTATTTTGAAGATTTGTTCAGAGGGATTTGTTCCTAGCCTAGCCTGATCCTAAAAAGCAAGGCAAAATTTGAATGTCTTGAGATGAGATTTATTCACTAATAACACGTTTATTAAAAAACTAAGCAAGATATCCAAAATTTGTATCTAATATATTGACAAAATGAGACCATACATTTAAATCTGGCTCCATCCATTATGTCGATTTTGTCGCCAAGAATATACAGTTGTGGGCAAAAGTTTACATCCCCTGGCTGAATATCAGGGCAGCAGTGTCTCGCCTTAAAACATAATCCGAAGCACGATAAAACATAAAAAAGTGAATATTGAATGTAAAAGTAGAAATGGAGTAATGAGTAGAGTGCACTCACGTAGATGAGGTGCTGCTGGTAGCGCAGGTACAGGTTGTACATGATGGCTCCATCGTGCAGGTCGTCCAGAGCAGACATGTCCTCCACAGAGCGCACCGAGCTCACGTGCATGGGCTGCACCTTCTGTCGGGTCAGAGCGTTCTGCTTGTACGTGTACACCTGCAAGATACACAAAATACATGTTCAAAGAATGATTAAGCTTACAGTCCTTGGGCAAGACACTTCTCTCATGTCAGCCTCCAGGGCAGCTCCCAGTCGCACAGGTCTGTTCAAGGGTAATGTTTACTTTACAATACATCCACTCAAATTTAAGTAAAAAGTTGAGACCCAAATAATTTCTAATTAAGTAAGAGGAATAACAGAGTACTGAGTGTCTGATTTATGTTTCAGTCGTGACTTTAATTAACATTAGCAGATTCACCACTTGAAAGATTGACTCACAGTGGAACAATTTTATTACTGAAGAAAGAATAAGATACTTCATAATATTATACTATACTGACGCTTCAAAAATGTAAGTAAGAATAACTACCCGCCTCTGCCAGTCAGAGCCATGAACTGTGAAAAATACATCTGAATACAAGTATCCCGATACAGCGTCCATAATACAATAGATATTCCAACTGAAGAAAAGTGATCTCATAGGTACAAAAAATAGTTTTTATTATGCTAAATATGTTCAGCAACTGAAACCTGCAATTGCAGTAGTTAGTGAGCGTGTTGTGTTGTGTTATGAATAAACCATGGGGTAAAACAAGCAGATTTTCTTTTATAATTTGCGTATCGCGATACAGGTGTCTCGGAGCACTTGACAATACACGTATTGTCAAGTGCTCCGTATCGATATATTGCCGATACGATATATTGAGCACAGTCCTACAAGTCTGTGTCCAATAATCACTTAAGAGCCAAAAAGTTGACATGTTAAGTCCATTAGAGCAATGCACTTCCGGAGTCAGCCCCCACTTCCTTATGGTTTCAGGAAGTAGTGGGCTAGTAGTCTAGTATACAGTCTATGGTTTGGACACAGCTAACAGTTTAAACTTTCAATCTATCTTTTTTTGTTGTAAAAATAACGTACAGGTGCTTTATATACAAACATTTCTGATCTAAAACTGCTTCTTGGCATGAGCAACCTGGTTGATTTCAGTGAATAGAGAAGCACATGTCCTTGTTGTGTGTCTTTGTTGTACTAAAGTGGTCAGTGCTGGGCTCCTGACTCCTGATGTGATGATACAGTCATGTGCTCATGTTTCAGCAGATGGTAGGTGCAGAGCTGAGCACTACCTCCACAGTCAGGAGCTCACACTGTAGGCCCTGATATGACACAGTGAGCCATTGTATTTTTACTCCATAATGCATCATCATTTAGCAGCACTAAACTTCTTTTATGATGAGGCTTCTTGCCAGCCGAGACATTACAGGCCAGTCATAAAATATACTGTACAAGTAATGGCTGTTTTTCTCTCAGTTCTCTCATAGCAATGTGACTCAAAGTGAAGAAAAGAAAAACGGGGCAAGGGATTAAATGAAGTGAAGTAGGAAACACATTTTCTGTTTTCTGTTTTAATTGGGCCTTCCAAAAAAAGATTTAATTATTACAACTAGACTGGATCTTCTTTCAAATAAATAATCCCAGATCACAGTGCGTTGTGAAGAATGCATGCATGAGTGTAAGCAGAGAGTCCCAGGATGCAGTGCGGCCTGGGGGGTGGTGGTGGGGAAGGGGGCAGTCAAGGGGTTAACTCGGAGCAGATTGTCACATTAGCATCTCTCAACAGGAGGAGGACACCCTGAAGACAAAACCCAGGGTGAAAGAACTCAGGACATCCCTCACACAAGAGAGTGCGCTCCTCACCGGTGATTTATGGAGACCCTGTGTCTTTGGGACGTTTCACCTTTACTCTGGTTAAAAGCGTTCAGGTGGAGGGGATTTGTCAAAGGCGCCAGGGGTGAGCCTGTTGATGGGACACAAATAGACAAATTTTCTGGAAAATATGGCACGGTGCATATCTTTCCTGTAAAGGGGGGAGGGGCTTATGGAGAGTGCATTGTTGGATCAGGAAGTATAGAACATGGATTTATTTTGGATTAAACTGATTCTAGGGATGTACAATTTTGACAAAAAGCCTAATGCGACTTTTTGGACAGAAATTATGATTACAATTCAATTTGCTATTTTAATATGAAATATTTATGTTGTATATTTTTCAATGACTTGAGTATTGTGGGACGATATGGCAATTTTGTCTCACGATAACCTTAGACAAAATTATTGCTATTGACAATATTATCACGATAATTATTAACATTTCTTATGTTAAATTAAGTTTAGCTGGACTGACAGTGTGGCATATGCACACTTTGTTTACATTAGCCATGTGCAATTAATCTCATAAGCGATTACCGGTATTATTGTTTATTGTCCCAGCCCTAGTATTGCTAAAACTGCAAATCGTGGGGGGTCAGCCCTATGTTCCCCGGTACCTATGTTCCCCAGTACCTACGTTCCCATGAGTATCAAGGAACAATGGTACCTCTAGACACCAGAGGTACCTAGTATGTTCCCCAGACGCTTAGCTCGGTGAATCGTAGCAGTTTCCTGGGAGTTAAGGTTAGGGTTTAAGATTAAGAGCGCTAAGGTTAGGGTTAGGGTACAGTAGGATTAAAGTGTCGGGGAACATAGGTACCTATCTGCCTATCGAGAGGTGCCATTGTTCCCTGATACTCTCGGGGAACATAGGTACTGGGGAACATAGGTGTGCACCCAAATCGTGGTACTACTTCATCATCATATTTCAGCTTCATGAAACGCTGGAGACGCAAGGCAGAAAAACCTCAGCCTTCGGGGATAGGTTCCTGCAATATTTAAAATTGCGATGTCAATTCGATTTTGATTAATTGTGATTATTCCAAATTTGATAAAATGTAAAGTAATGACAAAGACTGGAGCTTCTCACTTGAGGCAATGTTGAGTCCTTGATAATTGATGCTAATAGTTTATCAGAATGTGATTGAGCATATATCTTCACTGTTTACCATCAGCAGAGGGATGTGATTAGCCACATGCTCCTGGTAGCTAGCTGTATCCATATTTCTGCTGACTGCACCGTTTCAGTTGTTTGTTTAACAGCAGTAGGTAAGCTCCTCGCAGCAGCGCGCTCCAGTGGCTCTGACCTCATTAGTGTTCTAATTGGTGCAGTGTCTTTGTGGAGATGAGGAGGGTCGATCCCTTTAAAAGCACAAAGCCTGTAGTGCTAAGCCTTTAGCGACAGATGCTAACGGGAGTAAATCTGTGTGGGACAAAGCCGCGGTGCTGCCCCGGGACAGTCAGGGGGGTCAAGGAGGGGTGGTGTGTGTTGTTCTTACTTAAACAGATGACAAAAGTGAATTCACCTCAGACTAGCATAACTCAGTGTGACAGGAGCAGATGGAGACGGATCCGGTTTGGAAGGAAGATACAGGACATAAAAAGCACTGTAGGCCTATTGTTTGGTATGTTTAACACAGAAACTTTCAAGTGTGGACTTCTCTGCTTCTCAGATTAAGTTTTTGAATATAGGTTGTGTTGACGTGACATCAAGACGTTCTGAAGAGCTTAGTTTAAAATTGAGGTCGAGGGCAGCAAATTCTGTGCTGGTAACTACGGTAACTGTCAGAGAATTCTTGCCTAAAGCTAGGGACACACTAGAGGATTTGAATATGTTTTGAGATTTAAAAAAGTAATTACAAAGTGCACAAACCACAATCACAAGGCGTGCCACAGAAAAATCATTGCTTCCGAGAAAGTGCTATTGGGCCACGCCTCCTCAAACCCAGCAAGGCTAAACATCGGGATAAAACTCCTCAAGCGTGTCCCCAGCTTTATTTTATTGCTGATTTCTCTGTAATTCCCGGGAACTAAGGTCTAATTACTTGCTCATAAAAGGTGCCCAAAAGTGGCGACAATATTCAAAAACATGTGCGGGATGTTGTCCAGTCAAAAGGACTTTCAGCCATAAGAATAAATGGGCAGGTTTGTGAATCCAATCACTATCAAATGCAGTTCAACAATTTTCAAAGGTCCCACTCTATTCCCCACGCTCCTCCTGTCTGCGGGCGTGAAACTGTCCAGTGGGTGACATCAGCAGGTAAGCCAAGCCTAAACGCTGTCGCCCTTAGGTGCCTCTCTTTATCAGCACTTCCATCGGAGCTGGCAGCTGCTCTGTGGACACTCATTCTCCCCATCTCCTTTGTGCACTCGTCTGTAGAGCTCCGAACGGCGTAACGGGACACGGGGAAGGGGAAACCTGCGACCCACGGCACCTACTGATCTGACAGTCCGATGTAACATGAATCCTGAACTATAATTATGTGGTAATCGCAACAAAAAGTCATTTTAAATATCAAATTACATGTAGATTTATCTGTGGTTTGTCACAATTCCAAAATGTCAACCTTGATTTGATTTTTAAACTTGTTGCATACTTTTTACTTTTATTTGAGCAACTTTATTTTGCAATATCTGTACACTTACTTGAGTAAAATATTTGGTTACTCTTTCCACTTTAAGAAAATCAGTGAGTGACAAAATCTTCATGTGACAAATGGGAATAATAACCCCAAATAAATGAAAGCTGGGGTAACCAAACAGCGGCCCTGTTTCTGAATAAAGCGCAAATGTTACCACTCTCCAAATCAGATGTTAGACAGATATTAGCAAAGCTAAATTTGAAGAGGACCGACAACGTTTTGACACTTGAATAACGTAGTGATAATAAGTTGGTCATTATGGTGAGTAAATGCTGACTGGACTCTTTCTGGCTGGTGTCAAAGCCGGATGTTGGTGGGTTTACTGTTACTATAGAAGCTTAAAGTGCTAATCATTTTAGGATCAGCTCCAGGGAAATCCTCCATCTGTTTCCTCATTAGCTCAGGCTATTAGAGAGGAAACGAACAACACAAATATAACTTTAGACGTGACATTTGTTTGACATTACATCAGTTAGGACATATGTAATCGTGGTCGCTAATATCAAGTTATTTGCTATTTGCTTCACAACTAAAGTATGTGTTTGGCAAATGATGGGAGCAATTTGACTGACTGATCTTCTGTTGATTTAGTTTGGTTTCGATCCGACAGTGATTGTGCGGTTGATCATCCTGCCTCAAAGCAAGAAGATCACAGGTTCAATTCCTGATCTGTGTGGAGCCTTTCTGTGCGTTCATGTTCTCCTCGTATCTGGGTGAGCTTTTGGGCCCCCCATCATCCATCCAAACAGGCACAATAACCTAATCTTCCAAACTTTGCACTCCTAACTAGTAACCAACCAAGCTAAAGATCTGGAGATGGGCCCCTAGTGGCTGCAATGTTGTCGCCTACACACTGCTCCTGACAGGTTGCTCCAGCAGCATTGAAGGATAGGTCAAATTCACACGACATATTTCTCTATGGAGTAATAAAGTGTACTTTACTTTGCTCCGTTATATTGCAATATCCACTGTATACCTCTTATGACCCCTTAGGAAGGATTTTAACCATGTGCAACATTGGTCCCTCGTCAAAACATACCGCCTTTAGTATTTAGCTACATTCTCGCAGTTTTGAGTACCCTAATCCTTCTTTTGTAATTTCTTCTTTTATTGCATGGTCTTCGATTTGTATTCATGAAGATAAGTTTGTTATCTTAAGTTCGGGAGCAGGACCACACCTCCCCACTCTCTCACTTCCGGCTGCCACCCTATTTAAGCCGAACATTTACCCACCTCGTTCTCTCGTTCTTCGTCTCAGTGCCCCAACCTCCCACCCTCTTTTCATGCATTCTCTTTCAGGTGACGCAAACCCGGGAGCCAACCCTCATTGAAGCCTCCAAACTGCAGTTTACTTGTGTTCAATATCTGAGGTTGTGGTCCTTGCTAGTGAACCAGGATTGTCTTGCGAATAGATAGAATTTGGAAATGTCCTGCGCATTTTCCAAATCCCACTCAAACTTCAATCACTCAACTTCAATGCATTCATCACGGTGCCATCAAATTGTTAGTCTGCCACAAGCTAAAAATAGTGGCTTTTGTTTTGTTTTTATCATGTATAAGTCTTCCTGCTGCCCGCGGAGGGTGCTCCAAGAAACAAGTGTCTTTTCCACACACATCTATGTTTAAAGAGCAACATTGTGCATGTGACAGATTTGGTCATTTCTCTAATTCTTACTAAATGTGAGGAGATAATGACTTTGGAAATATTTTTAGATTTGCATTAGTGAAGGGCTAATTCTATGAAGGAAAGTTGAAAACAAAATTGATTTTCATGTTCTACAATGGCAATGGCAGTGGTAGAACGGCAGAAGGGATAGGATAGTTCCATACAACTCAGACTCACAGATTTCTCATTGGTTCAATATGGTCGGCACAGAACTATGAAAATTCTACCTTTTGGTATACCACTTCCTGTGCTCAAGGATCAAAGAAAACATGACAAAAAAATAAAAAAGAAGAAAACTTCATATGAAAATTATGTCAAATCTTAAATTTAACAGTGTTTACTATGTTTTGGTGAAAATTTAGTCTAATGGTCATATGCACTTTAAAACATAGATAATATGCTAACAACAGGAACCCAATTTAAAGCTTTTACTAGAATCCCATCCGCTGAGACCTAAAGCTCTGCGGTTTCCGTGAGGGCCCTGAACACCCCCTGCTTGTGTGCGGGGTCCAGCAGGTCTCGGACTGAGGAGATCAGCATGTCTTAATCCTGCAGTAATGACCGGACAATAACCTCCTCTCCGCATGATACTGGGCCTGAGGGTTTGCTCATTCTCTCTGGCCACAGGGAAGTCTGTAAGATCTGAGAAGGTCAAACTTTTCCTCGCTTCCACTCAGAAAGTCGTACTGCCAGGAGTGTTATGGTGGAAGTGATTTAAGATTTGTACACAAAAAAGCAAAAGCAAAACTATAAAAACAACCAATTCGCCAAAGCTGTACACGATACCAAAATGTGCGTACAATTCTTTTACGTGATGAATCGGGATGTGCGGGAGGTATTATAAGAGCTAGCAACAATTTTTTTTGTGGTATTGAATACGGAAAGGCCCTTTGGGATTTTTTAATGTGCTATATAAATAAACCTTCAAAATCAAAAGGTCAATGTCAAGATCAAAATAATTGCTGTGGATCAATGCGGATTATATCTTAGCCTATGATGTGTTTTGTTGGCTTACCTGTCCATAGTCGGTGGAGAAAACGACGACTCCACCGGCGCAGGAGGACACTGTACTGGGCAGGCACTGCTCATCCTCACGCAGCCACACACGCTCCCCCTGAGAACACAGACAAGCACATGGTTAGAGATGAGGCTATATGGTAGAAAAAAATATGGAATATACCATCTCAACACATGTTATTTATTACAGGTCATGCAGCTTTATAGCATTTTAGCCGCCTTGTTAAACATGATGTCACAAAACAGGAAATTCTTTAGACTAACACGCCGTACAAACATAGAATAGGTTGCGTTCACGTGATAAAACAACCTCTCATTTTCTACAAACGTCCAGTCAATTTTTCAGACTCATATCAGCATTTTAAGGCATGTATACATTTCAGCTTAAAAAATAACTCATCTTCGGTAAACACAAAGTCAGGCTATGTTTTCTGTTTTGCAGGAAGATACAAGCCCTCGGATGACACCGCTCCCGTCTCTAAATGCGGTTGCCATGGAGAAAGCGCAGTCATGACCTTTTTAAATTGCCGAAAGCCGCACGGCGAGCGAGGTCTGGTAACCCTCTGGGCCAGTAAACAGCGTGTTTATGGATGCTCTTAACTACCCACTTGCCTCCTGCCGACCTGTGGAGCGTCCTGCTGCTAAGGCCACTCCTTCAGGCGAAAAGCAGTATGTGTCAAAGAACAGATTTTTAACATATGGAAGAGTGATTTCACTACATTTTGATGTTAAGACCTGATTTGGTGCATGTAAGTTTCAAACGTCCACAAAGTAGGCTACAGTGCATTATTTAGACCTGTCAAAAAGCCTAGGAGCTTAGTGATTTGCGATTATGCCATTTCTCTTCCAAATAGTCTGAATAAATTGATCAATTTGTACCAATGATCCTGTGGTTGGTGAATGCACATGCAATCAACTTTTCTACCATCTGACAATAGACTGTATTTTTCTGTAAGACATTTGAAGAGATTGAAAAAAAAAAAAAAAAAAAAAAGGTTTTCAGTGGAGACACCGGAACAGTGGAAAACTCATAAACAATAAGCAAACTCCACACAGAATGGTCTTCATGCTGCTAACCACTGCCATCATGCAGTCAAGTATCTTTTATACGGGGACGTTTACCAGTTTAAATTTCTTCTGCAACTCTTGCTGAACATTGCTATTGGATTCTGGTCGACCAAAATTCACCACTAGCCCATCCGTCCAAGGGAAATGGATCCTTCCTTTAAATTGGTTTTCTCCAAGGTTTCCTCAATTTTTTTTACCATGTGGTTTTTTGGGGTTTTTCCTCGCCGTAGAGGAAGGTCTAAGGATGGGGGATACTCTAAGCTTGTTACTCTAAGTGATTTACTTATTCACGGGACATTACATCTGGTTGAGACATTTCATTCGTGTGTGACTTATTTTTGATCATTCTTGATGTCTGATATTGATTTGTTTTTGTCCATACCGACCTTTGAGATGACTTCTGTTATGATATTGGGCGTTACAAAAATAAATTGATTGATTGATTGATTATATGATTAACCACAAATATCAATTAGGACCCTGTCAGCTGGACCAAACCCCATCACTAGTCTTGCTAGCTAAACATGCCAACTTATTTGATTGCTAGTCCACATGCTATCTTTGTTAGCATTTTAATTACTTTAGCAAAGCTATGTAGTAGAGGAGACAATTGCATTGAGATGTCTCAGAAGCCTGGCTGGCATATTGAGGAATTCCACACCTACGTCACAAAATACGTACGCCTACTGGACGTGCCTGCTGGAGGCACTCCCACTTCGCTCAAGCACGTTCGAACGTGGTTAATGCCCGGGCTAGCTATCTTTGTAGGCCTATTACAATGGTGTTAAAATGTGCTATTTTTGGCTGTTCAAACATAAAAAGTCGTGAACGTGACTTATTACAATATTACAGGATTCCAGCCATCGTCAAAAATCAAGGCAGTGAATGTGAAAAACTAAGGGCAGATCGCAGAAGGCAATGGCTAGCCAAAATTGTACAGGACTATACCGGCAAAAACCTCAGCAATGTTTGTGTCTGGTATGTATGATTTTATTAAATTTAGTGATACCTTTTTAAAGATAGTTTCACTTTTTAATGGTTTGCATTCACGTTGTAGAATTCTATTTCAGATGTAGGGCAGGTGCCAATACAACTACTGGGAGACAGTAGACTGTTTTTTGAAGGAAATTTCAAAAAAGCGAATTCCCAAATGTTGTTCTTGGTTATTATTTGATAGTGATGT
>OMNZ01053458.1:18835-29393 GCA_900303255.1 Lesueurigobius sanzi
AGGCCTATTACAATGGTGTTAAAATGTGCTATTCTTGGCTGTTCAAACATAAAAAGTCGTGAACGTGACTTGCAATATTACAGGATTCCAGCCATCGTCAAAAATCAAGGCAGTGAATGTGAAAAACTAAGGGCAGATCGCAGAAGGCAATGGCTAGCCAAAATTGTACAGGACTATACCGGCAAAAACCTCAGCAATGTTCGTGTCTGTTCAGCCCACTTCGTGTCTGGTATGTATGATTTTATTAAATTTAGTGATACCTTTTTAAAGATAGTTTCACTTTTTAATGGTTTGCATTCACGTTGTAGAATTCTATTTCAGATGTAGGGCAGGTGCCAATACAACTACTGGGAGACAGTAGACTGTTTTTTGAAGGAAATTTCAAAAAAGCGAATTCCCAAATGTTGTTCTTGGTTATTATTTGATAGTGATGTGATTACTGGTGGTAATATTAACACATCACTGGACAAACGATCAATTTCATATGGGTCAATGCCCCTAATTAACTGTAGCTTATCATTATATCGTGATTTTTCTGCTTCACCAAGTCCGTGTTTGTACGTAATTTGTCCAATAATTCTCAAACGCGTAGTTAATTCAACGCGTAGTCATGATGGAGTGCCTCCATCATGACTACGCGGGATTTACTTCCAGGCCGAGAAATACCTCAATTCTGTAATAATAAACTAATGGAGATTTTTAAACATATTTTACATTTTAAAATGTAAAATACTGGAGTTATTGTTCACACATTTTGGTGGATTAGATTACCCTGAGTGACCTGGAAGCTAACAGGGTTGTTTTTAGCTAAGTAAGTAAAAAATGAGTCATTATAAGTGCAGTGAATAAAACATAAAGGTGATGCCAAATGCCCCACCTGTAAAGCAAAACAAACCTTCTTCCTTGTTATGAATAAGGGACATTGATACTAAAAGGAACAGCGCCACCTACTGTAGTGGAGTGTGCATCATAAGTCTTAAATGGGACAAAACACGGCCAAGTTTTACTTTTTACTTAGAAATTAATAAAATTTCTAAAAAGAAAAATACTACTCGAAAATAGATCCTCAAAAATTGTAATAAAGTAGTCTACTTGAGAGAATTTACTTGGCTACTCACCACCTCTGCTAAGGCTGGCCATTGGACAATGATTTCTAGTCCCCTTCAAAATGGCATGTTTAATGGTAACATTGAATCCAAAACTATTGACTTGGCCTAACCTTATCGTCCATATAGCCTATTGCTCTGTAGCTACTTATTTATAGGATTATGCATTAGCTAGCAATTTAGCATCCACAGTAAAACCAAACTAAATGGCCACAGTGTCAAAGTTCACATCTTTAAAAGAAGAAGCATTTGTTTTGGACCGTTAGCATTAGCCTGTCACGCTAATGAGCGACGGCGCATGTGGCTTTGTGATTAGCCTAGAATCCACTCGGAGGGCCCCCACAAATGTTTCAACGCTAGCTGCTTTGAAGAGTTCAGACCAGGGTCCCAGATGACCGACCGTCATAAATAACAAGTATAAAGAAGGACAACTCATGTCACAGATGAAATGATCTCTGCATGCCTCTTTCAGAAGCAGAGACAAAACTCAAGCATGAAATTTAACTTTGTTCCCACCTAGTCAATGTCAGCCATAGATGAAGGTTACTGCCCCCTCTGACTAATTGGTGAATAGTAGTACAATAATTTGCCCCCAAAAACAATGCAACATAGACACCTATAACTTTAAAAAGGTTTTGTAGTGAATATCTATCATCTATGTTCACACCATGGGCTATTTCCAAACCACATCTGTGATGTGGTTACATAATAATCTTTTTGAAAAGAAATGGGATCAGCCATTCTTCGAAGTTCCATCTTTACAGTAGACAGTACAGCCCGTAGCCAAAACACTGCACTAATGGTTTCAAAATGTAGGTTAGCTTTTGATGTGGCTACTAAGGCAAGTAATTTACAAGGTGTGAAAGGGCTAAGTGGATATTGATAGTATCCCAAGAGATCCCATTGCTATTGCCTGTGGTCGTGGTTACAGGTGTGCCACAAGATTTGGATTTCTATAGAGACCTGGGAGTGAATGAGGAGCATACAGAAGCCTATGTAATAGGGCTATAAGATTGACTGTAATGAAATGTCAGCTTATTTGAGTCAGGAAGATCCAGCTGTTTCAATATATTGGATTTAGGTTGTACTAATGTATTCAGCAGCTCTAGGATACATTCCAGGTCAAAACAACCGCTCAATGTTGAGCAGATACACTGCCATCCGTCCATCCATCTTCTTCCGCTTATCCTTTGCTGGGTCACGGGGGCAGAGTCCAAGCTGCAGATCACATTGTACCAGTCCCCTATGGCTCCTCCTGCAGGTGGTGGGTCCACGGGAGGACGGCCCCATGACGCTCCTTCACCTCTGGGCGATGTATCCGACTTTTATGTCTCTCATCATAAGGGGCGACTGATCTGTTCTTGGTCTGACCTGTCACCTAGGACCTGTTTGCCATGAGAGACCCTACCAGGAGCATAATGCCCCAGACAACAGAGCTCCTAGGATCCTTCGGGTGCTCAAACCCCTCCGGCGGTTCGAGGAAGGGAGATACACTGAATTAATTTAAATAAATATAATGTTATTTGTGTTTATCATTTGTATTAGTTTAGCTTGCAAAATGGGAATATACGATATGGGATGCAGGCCATGGCATCTATACAAATTACTTTTCATTAAAGTAAAGACCTAGAGACCTGCTTGGGGCCTCTTTGTGATCACAGTTTTACATTTATCTTAAACAAGGTGAATCCAACGGTAGATCTATGCTCCTCCCTGCAGAAACACTTTGCAAATGCTCAATTTGTAATAAGTAGAGCCCTTGAATGAGATGTGATATATATCTCAATCCAATCTCAACTAAAATTACACTAAAACTAAATTACAAGTAGTTAATGAGACTAAACCTATCACTAAAATCTCCAGATCATTTTGTTGGATAGAAGGGACAAGAACAGCTCCAGATTGATAGAGCCTCATATCATTTAAATTCTCAAAGGAACAGGTCTGAGATTTGTTTGTGTGGGAGAAGATCCATGAAGCAGATAATCATTAAATATGCATGAATGCAATTTCAATATGAATACATTTTAGATTTAGTCGACTTCATTTACATGGAATTTGTGCTGACTAAAATGGCACTAAAACTAAAAAGAACTGTTTGACTAAATTTTGATTCAATAACTTTTTTTTTTGCCAAAAGACTGAGACTAAAACTAAATTAAAGTATGTTATACAAAAACCCTGATATCTCCATTTCAAACTTCGACCCTGTACATATAACTACTTTAAAACCTACAGTACACCAGCCAGGTCGGTTACAAAAACATTACAACATAAATGCTCCAAAAAGTCAGTTTAACATGATATGGATGTTTTTTCCCCCTAAAATAGGTCAAGAGGAAATCATTAACTTCCTCCATTTCTCTTTTGCATATGTCGATTTGGAACTCGTTTTAACATTGGGGGACGCTTTGGTCGGAGGGAAAGGAGTGCGGTGAGGCTGGAGAAGGGGTCTAAAGCCAGGGCGTGCCGAGTCAGCAGCAGGAGGATCACTGTGTTGATCTAAACCTGGAGACCGAAGGAGAGTCCGACGAGGCCCACATCTCCAAAGGAAACGCACGCTAAAACCCTCGCTTCCTTCAACCGTGCCCTGAATCCATTTAGTAAATACAAAACAGACAGCTGGCCTTTCAAAATGCTTGCACAATAAAATTTCAATAAGCCTGAGAATGTAAAAAAAAAAGAAAAGATGTAATTTAAAGCCACACCGTGTAACATTCAACCCAATAAATGGAACAAATTACAAGCATTTATTTAATTAGAAATATGTTTTTCATTGTTGAAAATACCTAAAAATGAACAAATAAGCGTGTCCCAACACCTGACTTGTAACTTCACTGGGAGCGGGGACATCTCCAACAAAACGCAGCCAAATGGGTCCTCATCCAAATCCTTTCTTTGATTACCCACTGCAAAAGTAGCATTTTCTGTGTCTAGCTGGTCATTAGGAGCATGTTTTGTATTGCTGGCTAAAGCATAATCCAAAATATTACACAGTGTGCCTTTAAGGTAGGGTGTGTATGGGCTGCTACTGGTTTAAAAAGGCAGGACAAAGTAGGTGCTGATGAGTATGGAATAAAAGTGGTGAAATCTCATGTGCCTCAATGTTCTCAGTGTTCAACAGATAGTAACAAAGTAGACAATAGAGTTCAGGATCGTGATGTCATATCGCAGTATTATGGGATTTGCAGCAGTTTTTTTTCCATAATAAACGACTGGAGGTTTAAAAATCTAAAATAAAAGAGTGTAGTGTGCCAGATGTATTTACCAGCAGCTTGTTCCACGGGTCTTTCTCCACTTTTCATAATGTTTCTAGCCAATGTTAGCCTATGGACAACATTTGCAAGTAGCCGTAAACATGGTGGATTTTCATGGCAACGGTGGGTGAAGGACAGATGCCCAAAAGCTTATGAACACCGGCCTACCCCCATTCATAAGAGGGTTGGCTATGCTTCATTTTCGGTTCCGGTATTAGCATAGCATAGCATTAGCACAGCCGACTTACCCTCGTAGTTGTGGATGTAACTTGATACAGATTGAACCGCTTTTCCCTCTTGCTTAGGAGAAAGCGAGTTAACTAACCAGTGGACATCGTTGATGGTTATTTATGTATCGAGTTGCATACACAACTACGAGGTAAGTAGGCTATGCCAATGCTATGCTAGTACCGGAACAGGAAATACGTCATGCAATACGTCGATTGGTAAGTAAACACACTTGTGACTCTTTGCATGTGATAGAATTGACAATAAAGTCAATTTAGTAGACCATGAATGTAAAGTATCAGGTATGTACTCTATGTTTCTCTTGGTTTGGGCTCCACTACCCTTCACTCTCATATTCATTTGCTGAAGACAGAGTCACCAGTCAACCCTGCACATGCATTTGGGCAATGGGAGCTAACCAGAATAGGAGCACAGTGACACTAAACTAAAATTCCAGATACAAAAGTAAATAAACCAGTTTCTGAAAAACAAACATTTCTCCTCAGGGCACATGCACCTATAGAGAACTGTTTGTCTGATGGTCTTTGATGCTTCATAAAAGGACCTGAACAAAGGAAGCAGTACCATTGTGACGCGCACAAAGACAGGCGTGTGCTGTATACAGGCACATTCCTCCGGGACAGGAATGTCAGGGTCATGTCCAATGTCGGGGTCTGACCAGGAAGCTACTTCACCAACAAGATGTATTTTATCAATATCTGAATATCAATTTACGGTAATGTATTGGCTCAATGTTGAACAAGTTCCTCCTTTACAACAGAAGAGATCCTTCAATAGAAATAAATGAAAGTAATGGTCAATCAAGGAAAATATCCCTCTGAAATCTCTCTGACCAAACCTTCAAAACATTGTTAAGTAGAAGACTGGAACGTTTGGAGTCTATAGGAGCAGTGGAGATGTTGATGTAAAGCGAATTCTGACTTGCCGTGTAAAAGGCGCTATATATAAATAAATATATATAACTAAAGCTCTTCTTCTTTAAGAAAATGGTCATTGAAGTTACAATTACCCATATAGTTCTATGGAGAAATGTTTAATCAGTGCAATAATCACACTCCTTATAGTAAAGATTAGGTCATTTATTGGTTTCCAGGTGAAAGTGTATATTTTAAGAGAGAAAACTGGCCCAAAAGCTGAAAATTGAAAGAAATTGAGTGTTGCCTGCACTGTCTCCCCTTAATATCTCAAAATATCTCCAAGACCCAAGACGTCCCGAAATATCTTCAAAGGAGCAAAGCGAGCACTAGCGAAGGAAGGCGGGCAGATTTCACCACAGAACATCAGAACATGAAAGAGAGGCGGAGTGGAGCTCAGCACCAAAGCAGAACTGTGGGCCACAAGGATCAACCAGCAGCTGTCCACCCAAAGCCATCGTCAAAACCAACCAGGCCAGTAAGAGCCCAGTAAACCATGAAAGGGTCCGTGAACACGGTCTGACTTATGAGAATCAGAATATACAGTATATAGTCACCATCAACTCAATGTGTTTCTCTTGTTTCTGATTCACTGATTCTGATTTTTGAGGTACCCTCTGCACCCTTCTACGGGAAGTATTTTGGGCACAGTCCAGGAGGAGGAGTCCTGGGGAAGACCTTGGACATGCTGAAGCGACTATGTCTCTTGACTGGAATAGGAACACCTTGGGGTTCCCCGGGAGGAGTTGGAGGCCACCCACAACTCTGGTCCAGGATAAAGCGGAAGATGGATTGTGTCTGAACTCTGTTGTGTGTTTGTGAAGTGAAGTTTGACAGAATTCTGACTGAGAGAAAATAATCTACACTACACTAAAAACGGAATGGTTTTATTTGTTCATGTTTATTTGATGGAACAAAAAGTATTGTTATTGATGTTCTGGCTGGACATGCAATAAGTATAAAAACTGCCTTGCATCATGTCCATAAGTCTTTACTTCCCAGCCTCAAACACAAAGCTATGAGTAAATAAATTACTTTATATATTTTGGTACAATAGCATTATTGGATTGGACGGCTGAGGGTGAAAGGGTGTGAAGCATGGGGAGAGACATTCAGCACATTGTCAGGGCCAGGGCTCAATCCCACAATGCTACGGCAGTTGTTCTGCCATATGTGCAGTGGCCTTAACCACTAGACCTGAGGAAGGCAAGTTTTCTTGGTCATAGAACGATTTTCTATCTTTTCAAACAATGAGGGGCCAAATCTCCCAATCATGGCACAAAGTAAAGCACCACTTTCTTCAAATCCTAGTGTTGTACACACAGCAAATCACCTAACAGGGGTCATAACCGAGGAAATTACAAAGTATTTTCAGCATTTTAGGGTGTTTGGCAGTATTTGATCACTGATGTGTGTAATAATACTTCTCTAACTAATCTTGGTTGGCCAGACTTTGTCTACCCCTGCTCTAGACTTACAGCTGCCAAAAAACAAAACACAAAGAACAGAATCATCATGTGGGAAAAGTCAATGACAGCCCTGAACATCTGTGATCAGATCTTTACATTCCTTTCAGAATCAGCAAACAAACTGTGGAATCACCACAACATTTGATCTTTTGGCATCCTCGACCCAGGCTCGGGACCGACAAGTTATGAATCCAGCTGAACTGCGTAGGTTGCATTCATGTGACATCAGTAGTTTAAAATTGAGGTGGAGGGCAGCTGAGAATGCTGTGTTAGTATCTATTAGGGCTGCACGAGCGGGGCCTCAATGAAAACTTACTGCTGTAAATTGAACCAAAGCCACACTTACTATACGTTATCGCTCATGTTTTGTGGTCGGTGGGTCCAGCCTGGATCGCACTGGTGACCACACATGAGCCCCGCACAGGGGCGCGTGCACGTGGGAGCGCATGTTAGCGTGTGCACGCCACCGCGATCCGTTTCACGGAAGACTTTTAGTTTTAGAGTTTTAGTTTGGGACCGACCCGTAATGAGTGAAACCGACAGTGTGGCTCAAACAGCGCCGTGGAGTGTCTTTATAACACAAGGAACAATTAGGCAGAGGTTTCCCAGAGCAGCGTGAGAGAAGAAAAGGCAGAGAAGAGGCGCCACAGCCCTGGGCATGAGAGGCCCAGGGAATGAATAGAGGAGGAGAGAGAGCCTTTTAAAGCACTGACATTAGTGCGACTCCAGCGCCGATAAGAGGACAGGTTAGGCTGGATCTTAGGTGGACTGGCAGATGTGACCCCGCGGGGTGTTATGGCAAATTTCCAGGAGAGATGGCGCCGGGAAAAGTGACGCATGTATATCGTTATTATCGATATTGTCTGATCCTCTGATCCTCTTTCGTGCGGCACTAAAATCTCGATATAACGATAAATTTGATATATCGTGCAGCCCTAGTATCTATGGTTAATTCTTAAAATGCAATATGTAACTCCTGGGCCTATCCAGAAACAAAACACGGGCACAGAGTTTAATGTCTTCTCTGTCAGCACATATGAACTAAAGTGTAATTATTTTCTCATAAAGGTGTCCAAAAGTGGTGACAATACAAAACATGTGCATGATGTTGGCCAATAAAAAGGACTTTGAGCTATAAGAATAATATGGCAGGTTTGTGAATTGTATAGGGGTGGGCGATATGAAGGAAAAACTAAATCTCAAGTAAATATAATTGCAACCCGTCAGAAATATACTAAAATATGCTGTAATTTAGATCACTGTGTCGTAGCGATAATACCACCAAAGTGCAGAAAAAACACTATTGTACCAAAGGCTTTTTTATTTGTTTGTTTATTTATTTATCAGGACAGTGTACAGTTACATTATGCTCGAGAGCAAAGATGACCGTACCTTTTTACAGCTAATTTCCATCTGTATTCCTTAGGGGAAAGTGTCATATATACAGTGCAGTCAAGGCTCATTCATCAGCATCACATCTATACCAGACAGAGGCTAAAACACATCACTCAGTCTCTTAATAGATTACATATCAAGTATATTTAATTTTTATTTTTGGCTGACATTGGAGATGTACTTGATTAGAGGTGGGCAATAAACTGAAAGTGTTGTTTGAAAGATATACAAAATGGAGTATAACATTTGTCACTCACAAACTGTTTCCCTCCCATAGAGCTGCATCGACACCTGCTCCAACTGCAATCGAATTCTACAACGTGAATGCAGCCCATTAACATCACATTTACAGGCAGCAACAGCGAGCCTCCGAACATCACATGTGACAAATCCAAAGCAATTGTCCGCGAACGAGACGCTGCCCCGTCACCCGCTGACACCCATGAGAGAGAGCAGCAGTTGTTTGGGTCAGCCGCATACCAGGCGTGCTTCAAAGCCAGCAGTGTTCACCAGCGACTGGGCCTGACAGGGGACGGACACAGACCCCGCTTGTTACTGGGAGGAAGTGGAATCTGTTTAAGAGACAGCTGCCGGGCCCCCTCCCCGCCGCGACGCGCACACAGGACGTCCCGCGGAGACAGGGTTAGCCCATACATGTCGAGTCGTGACAGGGAAAACACAAGCGTGGCGCAAGGGTCATCGCAGAGAGAGAGAGAGAGAGAGAGCAGGGGGAGACGGACGGACCTCAGGCCTGGGACTGGGACCTCACCGCGGGTCAGGAGAGGAAGGAAGAGAGGAAGGAAGTACGCTCTATGGCTGTAGAGAGAGACATGAAGGGAGGTTTGACATGTTTGTGGACACCAGAATTGTTGATAAGAAGCGATGTTTGACTTGTGACACAATAACAAAACTTGAATGGTCCTAAAGGATAAATTTAGATATTAGACTTTATTGATCTGACAATGGAGAAATTTACTCAGGTCTTTAGATAGGATCACACAGGGGGGTGCAAAAAGTCAGGAAATGTGCCATCAAAAAGAAAAATAAATTTGCAAACTGGTAATAATAATAATATCCAGAAAATCAGAAATTGAAGGATGTGCTTAAAACATTGTTGTTGCACATAGAACTATTCAGTAGTGTACAGTCTGACAACGGTGGGTGTGAAGCACCTGCGGTAGTGGTAGTGAGGGTGCCTCAGTGCCATAGCTTTTAGGTGTTATTGTTTTGCAATTTGTCTTTTTTTATATGCCAACAGGGGGCTGAACACAAGTGGTCATTATGCATTCACTCCAAACTTGGTGATGGTTAGAACTGGTTACCACGGTTTTAGATATTAATGGTATCAGTGGAAAAAAATGGTACCAAAAGTTTTGATGCCTGGCGGGCCCTGAGACAGCACTAAAGAATGTTACTTGGTTGTTTCAGCTCAAATATATTATACAAAATTTAAAGAAATTGTTCTTCATGGAATAAATTACCATTACTGTTCTGTTTTATGGTTCAAGATGACCAATAAACTTATTATTGTATCAAAAAATACAATAATATTGTTCAGGTATCATAAACCAGATATCATTAATGTAATGCTTTTGAAAAAATCTGAGTGGTACCCAGCCCTAGTGGTGGCACGCTTCTTCTATTGTAGCCACAGTTGCCCTGCCCTAGCTTCTATTGTAGCCACAGCTGCCCTGCCCTAGACTGATGGAAGCGAGGTTGCCATTGTGGCGACAGTGGCGGTGGATATCATAATCAGAAGCTTGGGTGTTTGAATCTTCACTCGCAGACCTGTGCACACAGTTATTGTGTCCTTGGGCAAGGCACAAATAAAAAAAACTTTAACCCCTTAAACCCCAGCGTGCCAAATTTGGGTCCTGTAGGGTATAAGAGGTTAACCTGTTAAACCCCACAGGACCCAAATTGGGCACTAAAATTTCTCGTTCTTCTCTCTCTCTCCTTCCCCTCTCTGTCTCTCTCCTTCATCTCTCTTTCCCCTCTCTCTCTCTCTCTCCCTCTTTCCTTCTTCTCTCTCTCTCCTTCCTCTCTTTCCCCTCTCTTTCCTTCCCCTCTCTCTCTCTCTCTCTCTCTCTCTCTCTCTCTCTCTCTCTCTCTCTCTCTCTCTCTCTCTCTCTCTCTCTCTCTCTCACTCTTTCCTTCTTCTCTCTCTC
>OMNZ01053461.1:0-11003 GCA_900303255.1 Lesueurigobius sanzi
TGGTTTACCCTTAAGAGACCCACAGCTTGCTCAAGTCTTTATTAAGCTGATGACGATCTTTGGACTAAGATCGAAACGTCCTACACTTCAACTACAGAGTACAGATGAAGATTGAAGAATTTTTGCCTACGATGGACAACTCCTGTACGACTGAGAACCTACACAAGCATACCAAGTTATTTGTTTAGTATTAGTATATTAATAATAGTTCTAAAGTTCATTTTATTCCTTATTCCACATAATGTACAGACGTCCAATACATATGTTTCCATTTCCTTGATCATGATATTTGTGACGAGTCATGGATTCCAGGGACACATGTCGTCCCTGGGGCATTTTGAGTTATTCACAGATCCTGAAAGTGTAGTTTCTAAGCTTTCCAACGATATGTAGCACATGGAAATCTGTTAATATTTGGAGAAGTTGTGGCCATTTGAAAGTAGGCACTTCGCAAAAGGTAACAGAGAAAATCCTCCTCTCTCTCTGCTTGTTCGAGCACAATGCTGCTCATTTGCATCTCATTTCCGTCACCATTTTGTCATTGGCTGAAACGACTGCCAGTCAAACAGTTGGCAGTGACGTAGCGTGCTAGAAATACTGTCAATACTGTGCTCAAATGCCAGAAAGAGGCTGAAGTATGGACACTTACTGTATCTCACTCATGATACTTGGCAGCACTTTCATATGGACAACGTTTGTGAAAAACGGGGGAAGGCGGGATCGCAGGGGACTCAAATAGATCTGACTCTATCTTCGCGGGACCAAGGAGCATTTCCTCTGGGCAAGATCGTGCACAGAGCCTCGGAGACTACCGGAGCGCCAGAAAAGCTCATATTGGGACTTCTAAGGGAGAATTCTTCTAATGTCTTCTGATGAAGACAACGCAAAGAAATGTTCGGAAGTAGCCATGCGGTTCCCACAGTATGGAAATGAAGTCTGTCGCGGCGCACGCGGTAATAACACAAAATGTATGCTTTTAAAGATACCAATACTGTTATCTGAAACATGGAGAGGCGTCTCCGTGATTTCAACTAACAGATTCTGCAAAAAAAACGAAATCACAAAAAAACAAACAAAAAAAAAACACTTGTACGTGATTGTTGTGTTCCTAGAATCCATGACTGGTCACATTTTAATATGTAGACTATTTTTCAGTTTCTGTTTGCCTCTAGCACTATTGTTTACACATTTCCGTTGAAAAAAGTGACAAAATGACAGCTACAACCTTTTAACGCCGACGCGGTGTCACTCTCAGACCCATTAAGAGACTATTAATAACAATAATTCAAGCTAATGCGCCTCCATCGCATCGATACAGGACCCTTCACTTTTTAGGACGAGAGATGTCAAGAAGCATCCAGTGAACTTTGCGCTAAAAGGGGCTTACAGCTGTCCTTTTCTGCCTGCCTCTGCCACACTTTCACATCAATGGCTCTCGGCTCTTGATCTGAATCAGGAGTGAAAGAGGTGTCGGGAAAGAAAAACCCTGCTGAGCTGTTAATTACTCAGCAGAGCCATGCAGTGCACCGGTGTGGAATATTAAGTATCTATTAGCATTAGCAGGTGCTCTTTTAACTTGACACCCACTTAACTCTACTTAAACTTAAGCTTTGAAACTGCTTTGGGCACTTAAAGGTAAAAAAAAAAAAAAGGTAAAAGCATATACAATGTACAACGAAATCACATAGATCAAATGGAGGGTAGGTCCTGAGCCGCCATTGTGGACCAACCTGACCAGCATGTTTTAGTGGTAGGGGATGACTTTGTTCATTCATGAGCTCCAATAAGTCGAATGCTCTGGTTTATTTGACTGGTTTCATTACGCTTTTGTTTAATTTGCTCCTAATGATAATAAATGCAACTATTTCTCCAGTCAAAATGAATACAGTTAGATATATCAAAATCACATACAGTTATATCAAAATATACAGTATGTATGAAAAAAATGATTTGACATTTTAAGTCAGTTTAATCTAGAGTAAGTGTAATATTTCTGTGCATTGTACAAAGCTCTGAGGCCTCAGCAAAATCACATTATAATGGGGCTCAAGTTTCGTTGGACCCAGAAGTAATGTCATGTGATCACATCATCACTTAATTAAATCATTTGGGTAAAAAAAATAACTTTGTTCTAATTTTTTGTAGTTTTTAACTGTAGCCTATTTAGAATTGAAATAATTGGCATTATGTTCCTATATCCTACGGTTTGAGGTTTGAAGACATTTTGGCAGACTTTGTATTAGGTTAACCGCTAGTAAACAAACCGGCAGCACTGCTAAATGTTTTATCATTTATCACTCTCTCTCTGTGGTGATGTTAGGCCTACAGGCTGTAACTGCAGCAGGAGCCTGCAGGGGCTGTTTCAGACATGGATAACGCCACACGAACATTTTCTTTCATGTAAATCTATCAAATAATGTTACAGACAGAAGTAACAATCGCAACATGCATTTGAGATACAACAACACCCCTCATGGTTAGCTTAAGTTGGTACGTTCCAAACACCGTAGACAGCAGCGTGTCAGCCAGCGGTAGATAGAGAAAAGGCAGAGGCTGAATAAACATTAGCCATGTGTAAAAAAAAGTGTATAACTAAGAGGCTATATTTAATTTGTATTAGCTTACACGCTCTGCTGACTGTGGAGATGCATCAGGCCCAGATCTTGTGTGTGGCCCATGTTAAAAATGAAAGAGACATCACAGGGAATCGATCCCACCACCTCAGACTCTTAAGGTAAAGCTCTGATTGTCAATGGATCGGTCAAAGTGATACATCTCCTGGGCCGAAATAATGTCCCAGCATGCCCCTGACCATGGTTAATCAAAATCTGTATCAAAAAGTGTGGTTTTGAGTGTGTGTTGGGGAGGAGAGGGGTCGCGAACATGACCAGTTGCTATAACGGGGGTTAAGAACCACTGCACTAAGCTACTACCCCAAAAGTTCAACCATTTCATGATGAAGAAATGTCTAAATTGTGTAGTAATGTACAGCCTGTGTTCCTTAGCTTTCAAGAGCAGATTCATTTCAATCATGTGGCGTGCTCCTATATTTTATCTGTTCTTATCTAAATTGAAGTTTAACCTCTTAAACCCCAACAGGTGCCCAATTTGGGTCCTGGGGAAGGAAAGAGACAGAGAGAGGGGAAGGAGAGCTCGAGAAGAAGGAAAGAGAGACAGGGGAAGGAGAGAGAGAGGGGAAGGAGAAAGAGAGGAAAGGGAGAGAGGAAGGAAAGAGACAGAGAGAGGGGAAGGAGAGCTCGAGAAGAAGGAAAGAGAGAGAGAGGAAGGAGAGAGAGAGAGGGAAAGGAGAGCTCAAGAAGAAGGAAAGAGGGAGAGAGGAAGAAGAGAGAGGGAAAGGAGAGCTCAAGAAGAAGGAAAGAGGGAGAGAGGAAGAAGGGAGAGAGGGGAAGGAGAAAGAGAGGAAAGAGAGAGAGAGGAAGGAGAGAGATTTTAGTGCCCAATTTGGGTCCTTTAGGGTTTAAGAGGTTAACTTTAAGTTATGAACTTCCCCAATAGCCCTACATATATACATATACAGGATAAACTACTAAAACTACTAAAAGTACATAGGCAGACAGGCACAAAATATATCTGAATAGAGAAACAAAGGGACTAGCAATATTTTCCCCCAGGACATTTGACATCTTTTCTCATTTTCCATGGGCCAATCGGTTCCCAGGGTTTCAAGGTTTTCCAGGTAGAGTGGAAACTCTACTCAACGTTGATCACTACTTTAAATCATGTTGTTACGCTGTGACATCATCTGCAAACCCTTTATACCTATGAAATAATACCGACACAAATGTAAATGAGCCATATCTTTCATCACATGTGGATTTGTTTGTTTTGCTTTGAGCTGACTTGGCCCTCCCTGTCACTGTTGTAGAGGCTAGAGGGCATGTCTTTGGTCATGTCCCCATTGGCCCCCCATACAGCTGGTAAGTGAGGGTGAGTGTCCGCTTGTTTGTAAGGGGGTTTCGGGGCATGTTGGTGGGGACACTCATCCGAAACATCTGCTGCCTCCTCCGCTCTGCACAAGTCGCGCTGGCAGCTGCACAATGCATCTGTCTAAGCCACTTACCTTGTTCGCACTCAGTCGCTGGGGATGAAGCATTTGCATATTATTTTTTGGGCAGTTGTTGGACTCACCAGATCATGTTTGCCTGGCTGAATTAGACAGATTCACGTTGTTAAGAATGTTAGTGTTTTGGGATTATCGTTTTTGGCAGCAGCAAAGTGCATCAGTCTAAACTAGTTTCCTTATTTGCACTGTGTGGTTCTTTGTTTAAAACCACACTGCTGAACATTCTAGGTTATATGTTTGTACATCAAAAAAGACTCAAAAGATAAAAAATGCTATTTTTTTTGCAATGGCCTAAAAAAGTATTTAACAAGAGTTGATATGACTAACTGATGTAGAGTTGTGCTCAAGTGTTCATACCCTAGCACAATTCTGGATTTGTGTGGCCATTTTAGGAATAATTTTGTCTTTTGTCTGAAGTTGTCTGAGGAAGGGCTGGCTTGACGCCCGAAACGTCACGTCACGAGTAATAAAAGCTTGGGAGCAAACTCTAGTTGTGCAGATCTTTTGTTTTTTCTTTTCCATTTTTGGGATAATCACACAAAAGCATTTTTTTTTCACTCACGGATAGGGGTTGTGTGAAGCCATGTATTGTCAAAGAACTGTGTTTACTCTTTTCAAATCATGATGACAACAGAAATCACTCAAATGACCCTGATCTAAAGTTTACATGACCTTCAACAACTGCCAGGGAAATTGTTCAAGTGCAAAGAAAAAGCCACAAATAACTTAAATACAGGACTCTCTGGAGTGTTTGTTTCAAGATGCACAATATGTATTGAGACTTTTAGGTAGTTTCTGTTGTCCATACGATTTGAAGGAAACAGCTTCACGTTTTTTGTTTTTTTTTTTTGACAAAAAAATGGCTTCACACAACCACTAACCATGAGTGAAAAATATGTTTTTGTGTTATCATTCATATTCTCAGAAAATGATCATTCTGCCAGGGAATACACAGCTGTGGCTACATAATGTAGCTTATCACCACTGTGTGTGGAGAGTGACTATGTGTCTGGAGAAGCACTATGTAGTACATTTGTATTGCTAATCTCAGCTGGGCTAAGCTCAGTCAAGTCAGTTAGGGGCAAAAGTGGCAAGTTCAAAATTCAAAGAGACATTATGCAAAAGATAAGGTAAGACTCTCACAATGGAGACATTTCTATGCAATGGAGAAATGTACTTGTTACAACAGCTCTTAAGATCACACAGGAGGTGCAAATAGTTAAGAAATGTGCGATCAAAGAAGAAAATATATTTGCAAAAAGGCAATAATAATATATCTTATGTACGATGAAAAAAAGAAAAATTACCTCTAGGTAAGCAAGAAGAAATATCCAATAAATCTGAAATCGAACAGGACAGAAAAATCAACTTTAAGCTTTTAATCATGTGTAGAAACCTCCTTCATTCATGTTTTGGACTAATCCTGTTCACTTTGGTCATTTCTTTTTTCCATGCTGAAGCTAGCAGACTTTGTTGTGTCACCTAGTCCACTCTGAGCAGGTCTCAGCTCAAAGTGTCTTCATTACATAGGCATGGATTTGTTACCTTGCCATTAGCTGAAAATTAAAGCTCATTTTCACTATTGAATTCATTGAAGTCATTTCAACCTCTACATCCAGAGGGCATTCCAGCACAGTTCAAAATCCTAACCAACTTTAAATAATGGATATGCAAAGAAATCACTTTGCATAGCCTTTATTTAAAATTCTACATATCAAATGCTGAGGTGCCCAGGAGAATGTTTTTAAGCCTCATATATGCATGACATGGGTATTGAGGTCAGATACCCTCCAAAACTGAGACATATATAAAGTCTATCAGGTAGCGTAATTTCTCGAGGGTAATTTAAGCAGTGCCTTTAATGTCTTCTGAATTTTAATGATGGTAATTTTTCGACAGACTTCCTTGCATGTTTCCCCCTCCTTTTTGGCGGGCTCTCTCTGTCTGCCCAAATGACCTGTCCTGCTTTCTCACGCTCTGAGCCCCACTACAGATGTAATCAGACTTGGCTGGTGTTATTAATGACTTTGGGGAATGGAGAATTGCTCGTCTGGCCGGCAGCTCAGACAGCTACACTTCGCAGAGGAGGACACATACAGGAAACCCCATATCTGTAGCATCAACATTTTCATTTGGGTTAGTGAGACGAGAGTGAGATAATGTTACAAAATGGGAATCAAACGGCCGACTCCACCAAACAGCAATCAGTCCCAGTGCTGGAGGTTACATGGGTTTTCATAACTCGTAACTCAGTTGATGTGTTCATTTATCTGTCTAATATGAGCTTGTTGGTTAAAGGCCTTAGCTGTTTCTTCTCACATCCCAATTTGTGAGTGATGACTTAAAATCCACAAAGGTCCAGAACATACAGAGTAAATTTGTGATTATACAGGAATAACACTTTTTAATTAGGCTATCTATTACTAATACTTTTTTCTTATTATAATAAAGCTGTGTTTTGAACAGTGTGAACGTTTAGGCTCCTGAAAAGCACCTAATGCCTATGTACAGTATAATCAATTTACACACCAATGCAGACAGTGCAATGAGGAGTGAATAAGAAAAGCACCTGGTTTGGTTTAGACCTGGTTCAATCCGGGTTTGGAGCTGATTTAGACCCGGTTTAGTCCTGGTTCACTCCTTGTCCTTGTGAGACAGGCCTCAACTCTGACAATTCAACCTGGATAGACTCAGACAGAGACAAAGCAGTGATGAGGAAGATTTATTGACATGATTTCTTTTGGCGATCAGACCCCGGCAGAAGTGGTTGATGTATGAATTGGTGTTAGCATGATAGGTAGATTTGAGTAGGGATGACTTCCCCCGGAGCCTGGACACTGGTGGTGGTATAGGAGGCCTGTGAGGAAGCAGTGGAGAGGAGCCCTGGTGAAAGAGGCGGTGATGGGGTGGAGGTGGGTTGCAGCACGGCTGGAAAGCGGACGAGCCATGATTGCGGGAGGTTTAAAAGCCAGATTGACGGAGATGATTGGCTGCGATGGAGGTGAGCTCTGTGCTGATAGGCTGAGGAAGAGGAGCGGCTCCGTGGACACTCTCATTGGCTTGATGTAGGTGATGCTGTAATTAGTCTTCCAGGTTGAATTTGCACTTAAGCTTCATGTCTGAGAAAGTTTTATTGAGCCACACCTCCTCAGACTCAGAAAGACTAAAAGTCTGGCTAAAATCCTCTAGTATGTGGCCAGCTTAAGTCATTTATGGGCCATTTTGAGCAAAATGAATAGTGGCATGTAGCATTCCTTTCTGTTAATATAGGCCCAGCTTCCTCCACAGTGTCTCGAATGAGGAGGGGATTTACTCGGTTGGGTCCAGACGGGTCGGCGCTTGGGTCTGGATTCGGACCGAGGTTCACTAATCCTGTACTTCTGGTCTATAACCTCGGCAATTTGGTACAAAATACAAGCATCTCGCCCAGCCCTTGTTCCCAAATTGAAACAACACTGTTCGAGCTGCTGCCTCTTCAGTCGCTGCCTCTGAACCCACAGTTATGTTAGATAATATTTAGTAGAAGATACTCCAATGTAGGATCCAAACTGTTCTTAAATCCTGCTCCAAGTTTGTAGTGACAGATCAGGAAATCATCGGTTCGGTCTTTTAGCGTATTCCCACCGCAGCGCCCCCTATACATTTTTAAAGCTTTAGTTCATTTGTGAAAAGTGCTTGTGAACACGTACCTTGCCAAACGGAAAAAAAATAATAAAAAATACAGTAATTTTTTTTAATTTAGTTTATTTAGAGGGACAATGTGCAGTTACATTAAAAAGCACCAGATTTAGCAACATGCTCATTTCCATCCGTAGTCCCCAACAATACAATCATTAAACATTTACATATTAAAATACAGTAAATAAACAATGTTGCCATTTTGACCTTGAGTGTAATGCGACCTTAGCTTCCCAACGTTTGAAATGCATAATTAAGAACGGCACATGTGACACCTACACCAGGAACGCACCATAATTAGACACAATGCCAATCACAACGAGGACCTGCAGACTCCGCACTGCCGTCATGTTGGCGTTCATAATTACACACTCCGAGCATTCCCCCTTCATTAAAAATAATCACGGCAAAAGCCTCTTCTCTGCGTCGTGTATCGGAAATGTCAAACGGCATCCGTCGCTCTGCAACTCAAGGTTAATTGTTGACAAGTGCTTTATGCTCGTTCACACCCTCGTCGAAAGTCCCAGTCGCTGACATTGCACCAAGCTCACTGATGAACGCCGCTGCCATGGCAACCACTTCCAGGACACACACAAAACATGACCGGCTGACTTTGACTTTGTTCAAAGAAAATGAAATATCTTTTTTCATGCAAACATAAAAGCGCGGAGTTAATTGTAGCTATGAGCCTGGCAGATAGAAGACCACGCTTTCAATTTACTGTACTGTGAATGGGAAGTTTTGATCGCTGTTGAATGCATCTACAGGGCAAGGAAAAGGCATAAAGGACTGTTGAGCGCGTACTGGTGCATTGTGGGACTTTTTATGCAGAAAAGAAAACATATTAGTGCTGGGCTGGCAAAAGTTAGATTGATTGACATAAACCTCATGAAGCTAAAGTGATGCAGCTTGGGGGCAAATTTGAGTAGAGTTAAAGATAATATTTGTAGGATTCTCTCTTAATGGTTGGACACGTGTATGCATGGACGTCGGAACTATTTTATGAGAGCGGGGGGCGGAGTTTTTGTTGGGTCCGAGGAGAGACGCACACTCGGATTAACTATGCAGCATCTTAATTGTTAAGAAAATGAAACAAGATAAATGAATAAATCAAGCGTCATATCATATCTGGATTAAAAGCATTTTTACAATGTTCAGACAGAAGCAGCTCACAGACGCAGCGGAGTGCACAGTTGTGGTTACCGCTCACTTTTAGCTTAGTTTTTAGTAATAATCTACAGAAATATGCTGCAGTTTAGCGACAAGCCTATTGACAGCAACAGTTTAGACTGGAGCGTTAAGCTAAAGTTAGCATTTGATCTGTTGTACAAAAACAACAGCCACAGAAAAGTTTTATACAGTCACTGACCAATGGGACACGACAGCAAAAGTGTTCATAAACACCACACACCTTTTATCATCGCGAGGACTTCCCCGGGCCGTGTTTAGAGGCCAAAAGTGAGCGAGGGTCGGGGAGAGCGAGGGAGAGCCAGAGTCAACATATGGGTCGCGCATTTCTCATTACTCGAATAAACTAGTGATCAGTGTGTAGATTAAATATGTGCAATAGTACCTGCATGGCATAAAGATAGTCTATGGCTGCGTGTGGAGCTGCAGTTGTCATTAATGAGACGAGCTGTGTCCAGACGCTGTGTTTGATGCAAACCCCAATGGGCTCTAACATACAGCATTCATAAAAATGCGCTCCTAAGGGCTTTCACACTTTCCCATAAGTGGACCTTCTCTCAGCTGACCTGCTGATGAATACTTCAAGCAGGGTCGAAACATATCGTATTCATTAATAAGGTCACTATATGCACATTCATAACAGCCAAATGCATGAGCCTCTCCTGCTTCATAGTAGGCTTTTGTACAGCCAGGTTTTCGACCTGTGCAATGCTGATTAGCGCTCATATGGGGCGGATGGGTCGCACCCCCCGCACCCCTAGTTCCGATGTCTATGCATGTATGAGGACACGTACTGTATGTGAACATTCATCAAGGCTGCATTAGTGTCTGGGACTCATTCTGCTTCTCTCATTGGATAATTGACCTTTCATTGTCGTTGTCTAATCATACATCCTAGCAACATCCTAGTTACTATGTAAGCAGGGTTTGGTTAGTGGATTCGGTTGGGACAGTGCATGCAAAGGGCCTATCTCACCGGCCTGGAGACTAGTTGGCGACTTGGCGGAGAGTTGAGTCTCCGTGGTCTCCGAGAGGTCTCTGTGGTCTCCGAGAGGTCTCTGTGGTCTCCGAGAGGTCTCCGAGTCTCCGTGTGACTATTTTAGTCTCCGAGTCGCCGCAACTGATCAATCTTGGGAGTCGCAGCGACGTCTCAGCCAGTGAGATACCCCTTTAAGGAACACACATGAGAATGCATGTAAACACACCACTAGACGATGGGCAAAATTTCCATCCCACATTCGCACTCACAAACTCACTCTCATTCATCCTGATCTATTGTACATGTCTTTAGTGGAAGGGGAAACCGGAGCACCCAGAGGAACCCGCGACCATCTAGCTGTGAAGCATGAGCGCTAACCACTAGGGCTGTCAACGAATATTCTATATTCGAATATATATTCGAATAGTAGTTAAAAACAGAAATTCGAATGTGAAAAATTAATATTCGAATGTTGAAAAAAAAACATACAACAGCAGCAGCCTCGCCGCGGGGCTGAAGTAACTACAGCAGGTCAGAGCAGGAGGGGATAGCAGAGAGCACGGGGCAGGTAGCCTTCTCCTCAGCCTGTACCCGCCTGTACCCGCTGCCGCTGAGTTCACAGAGAAAGTGATAAAATGGGACAATTGGGACTGATACTCAGCCAGTCTGGAGTACAGCGATACGTACAGTTCACATTACCCCAGCAGTATTGGCTACTACTACGCAGAAGCAATAATGAAACAATCTGAGAGACATGGCTCCAGGATTACTTTTTTTAGGGTGATTGGTAGGTTTTCACTGCATTGCTATGAGATGGTTCCATCAGCAGAAAACCCTACCAGTCACACTAAATAAAATTATCCTGGAGAGTCATAATTTCTTTTCAACATTTCTGCATAAAAAGTTCCACAATGTAGCTTTAACCCTCGTAATTTTTTACCCAAAACACAACATTGTCGCGGTGTTTTGGATATGCGTTCCACTTGAATGTTGTGACAAGGAGTTACTCTTTTGTGTCTGTAATATTTCACTCACAAAATGAAAGTGGCTTACTGTCCGTCTGTCCGTGTCCGT
>OMNZ01053462.1:0-19640 GCA_900303255.1 Lesueurigobius sanzi
GGCCTGGTTAATATGATTTTTAAAGAAGAGGTCTTGGTCAATTATGACTCCAAGGTTTTTTACAGTAGAGCTGGGGGATATACTGACATCATCCAGGGTGATGATCTGCTCAGCGAGGGTGTCTCTCAGTTTTTGGGGGCCTAATATAATTACCTCTGTTTTATCAGGGTTAAGGAGAAGGTAGTTAACCGTCATCCAGTTCTTAATGTCTTTTACACAAGCACTAAGCCTATTAATTCTTCACCACAACAATCCGATACCACGACCGAATCAGTGCAGACACTGCACCGATCATTTGTCAATCTCACAAGCAGAGATGAGATCCTGTGGTTTCCAAACCAAGCCCCTTCTGGCCACTGGCTACACCCCAAATTTCTGTCCTTACAAGTAATGAACAGAACCGGTGACACAGGGCAGCCCTGGCGGAGAACAACATGCATTGGGAACAGGTCTGACTTCTGCCAGCAATGCGAACCAAGCTCCTACTGTGGTCATACAGGGAACGGACAGCTCTTAGCAGAGGGCCCTGGACCCCATACTCCCTTAGCACGCACCTTCTCCAGATCCACAAAGCACTTGAGGTACTGGAGGACAACCACACTACTCCACCTGAATCTGAGGTTGAATTCTCCTCTCTAGAACTCAAGAATAGAGGAGCTAAGGAGTGTGATCTTCCTGTAGTTGGAACACCCCCTTCTACAACCACTTGCTTGGTGGGCCCTTGTTCAGGCTGAGCCCAGCCGGGGACCGTGGGCAAATGCCCAACCAGCAATCGATTGCGTACGAGCCCCAGCCCCAGACCTGGCTCCAGGGTGAGGCCGTGTCTGCTCCAGGCAATGGCTCTGTCCTTGATGATGAACTATAGGGATATATGCAACTGCATTTAGTCTGGCCCGTCACCTACTGCAGACCTGTTTGCTATGGGAGACCCTTCCAGGGGCATTATGCCCAAGACAACATTACTCCTATAGGATCATTTGGGCGACAACTCCTCCACCATGATATAGTGGCTGGCGGAGCTTTGCGGAATAGCTGGGATCATTTATAAAAGCTGCTAACCTTGTAGATTTAAGAACACTCGAAACTTGTTTTAGTTTAGCTGTTCATATTTTAGTGTTTTCTTAAATGTTAATATTCCTTGACCTAAATGTGCATAATAAACTGAATATTGATTGTAAAACATAAATGGCAGATCTAATTACAGTCAAAGCATGTGTCAGGTAAATTGCTATTTGCATGTCTGTTGTAAATATTAAAGAATGTATGGATATTATTTTTACATTGGGTATTAGCAATTCAAATAGTGATCTTAATGTCATAACAACGAAACATCTCACTTGAAGTTTTACATGGGAAACAAAAATGAAGAAAGGAAATTAGCCTTTGAACTATATAAATGAGCAACATTTACAGTAAGAATTTATAGAAGATGGAACATACATGCATCTGCAACATTGTAATCTTCACAGTTGTGCTTTTGAACTAAATACTGCTATTATGGACCTGGGAATATACAGTATGAAAAAGATAGCTGTCACTGTCAAGGGTTTGGACATTTAGTTGGATAAAGCACTATGTTTTATAAACCAGGGTCAGCAGTGAATCTGTCTTGAATCTCTCACACATTTAATTTTCAAGTTGAAGTGGCAAGAGTGTGCAGGGATTTTTGCTGTGGTTACGAAAATCCTTGAAAGTTTAGCTGCAGCCCTTTGGGGACAGTTTTGGAGAGTAGTCAAACTAACGAGCGCTCATAAAAGTTATGTCCTGTGCCCTGTCCCATCACAATTGGAGAGGGGAAGGTGGTGCCGGTAATTCATATGGGACTGTTTGTGACTGTGGGAAATGGAGCACACTCCATTCACGTCACCGTCTCCATCTTGGGACCATGTTGAGCGACTGCAGTTGTTTGTTCTAATAATCTGTATGAGTCCAGTCATATTCTCTGCCCATATGGACGTACTACAATTTACACATTTGAAAAGCCACCGCACTTCTGCACTTGTATCCACCACATAGACACAGTGAGACACACAACACTGCAACAGCACATCCCAGTGCTCTGGATTACAGATTAGAGATTAGGGCCAGCACTCAGATTACTACAACCCCACCTCCTCCATTTGTCATCCCCGAACACCACTGGCCCTATCATCTGCATTTGTAATGTTACATACATAGGGAGAACTTACCAGTAACAATGAATGATGAGCCTAGATGGGAAATGTAATTATTTTCAATTTGCACTAATAATAAGGCCCTTAAGACATTTTCTTGGTGTATTTTGATTAATAGTCCCAATTATAATATCCCACATTCTGTATTTGTATCACAATTGTGAGGAATCCACTAAAAGATTTCCGTTTTTCCTCCATCTTGCAACAACCACCAATCTAAAACCACCACTCCCTTTCTGGAAAAAAAATAATTTTATGAACAAAACAAAAATAAAACCTATGCTCAGAAATCTTCAAAGCTAAACTTCAACAAATGAGAGGCATAATATTTTGCTTGAGATATTTAAGGGAGGTGAGTTACAAGCAAACAGAGCTGCTATGTTTGTGTTGGGTTTTAAGGATGTGGGTGAGGAGTGCCTGAGGACTGTTTGGAGATGTTATATTGATCGCTGATTCACTATGTACATCCTTGATTCTGTACCTGGGCGTTTAAGATCCACTGCTGGGTCAGTGTCTATTTTGGGATAGAAAATATTTGGATGATAAATAGCAACACATTTTTAGACATTAACTTTGTTGTACTGACATGTGAAGTTTGATGTGAGTATTTTTCATGCCGTGTTTGAACTTGGCGTATGGTATTATTGAATGAGAAAGGGTATAATGAGTGGGGCTGCAGCCTATTGATTGAGACGGATCTGTCCCACATTCAGAGCCTGACAAAGCATTTATCAATAAAATAGCCTCTGTGGATTATAGAAGAGAGAAATTCGAAAGATTAGTTTGCTTCTTGCATTGTCTACAAAAGTCCTTTCACTGCTTAAGTATGTAAAAAATAAACTTTATATACACTTATATAGTATTAAAGGATAACATTGCCTCCTTTACTCTTGCAGGCCTATGCTACAAATTCAAAAACGCTATAATTTAGTCTAGTGATAGCTGCTAAAGAGGCCATCTGCTCCCGGGAATGGAGGGACACTGGCCTTTCTAATTGAAGTTTAACTTGGATTTGACAGACGTAACAGAGAGTCCACGCAGACTTTGGCAAAAAGAGGCGAGCTTAGTGGGTAGCTTAGTGTCTGTTGACTAGACTGGCATGCACCCAGGCTCCCAGACGAGCGCGTCGTACTGTGATCTGTTCTATCACTGCAGCACTCTTATGTATTGTGCATTTTCAAGGCTAATAGTAACGTCCGTCCTTTGATAACGCACATCAACTCAAAGAGGCTTTCATAATGTTTCATCAGTGCCTCAGTGCCTCTTTGACATGCCAGCCATGCTTGCAATCCCTTTCCTCCTCTTATCCAAGTGCATCCGGATATTTTATTTATCAACTGTGAACTTTTGACATTGTGTCTCTCAGATCAATAAAGAAAAAAACGCATCTGTGTTTGTTTTTTTCCAGGCGGATGCCATCATGCCGTTTGGGTGCCTTGCCCTGCGTGAGGGCCGTTCATACAACCACATATCTGACGTTACAGACAAGTATGAATTTGGACAAGTCCTCCGAGCGTGAGTACCGTCAAGCTGTGTATTCTGTGGTCTGACGTGAAATGTATGGCCAAAGTATACATTTCAAAATGGTATTTCGGGGCCTATATAGTATTTTTTTTTTCTGTAGATGTTTTTTTCTTCCTAGTAGTGGAATAAAAAATAAATGTCCTTGTGATGAATAGTCCTTTGTATAAAACCTTTTTATCAATTGTAAACTCGCAGGCTAGATGTTTGTGCTTTAACAGTGTTTAAAAACTATAATTCACATGTTAGAAATGTGTTTGTAAAGTTAGGGATGAGTTTGGACCAGAAATTTTGGGGGAAACATTCTTGCTTTCCCTCTTCCGTCGTCAAATTGGGTATTAGGCCTTTAAGAACTAAAAGATTAACAGAAAAACAACTGTTGTATCATTGAAATGATACCCAACAAACAGCAGTACACAAAATTGTTGACAGTACCTTTTAATTATCAGTTTAGATTTTGATTTATTTGATTTAAATTTGTTGAAATTAGACTTTTTGTGCAACTGACTGCTTTTATAAATTATTATTTTTATTATGTGAGACAAACCCTGCTAGATCTATTTATACTCCTATCAGTTTGGAGTGCACGGCTCCCATTTGTGCTCATAAATAATGAAGAAAACTTTGGCGAAGAGTTCTCCTATGTGCTTAAGTGAATTCTACTTAGTAGCTAGCCCACAAATGTATTATTTGTCTCTTGAATAGCACTTTGTAACTTTTTTCCTTGCATGTTTTGTTAATTGTGCAGGAAGGAGTTTTGCGAACTGTGTCTGTTAAAGGAACGGCAGACAGACAAAGTGTTTGTCTGCAAAAAGTTCCTGAAGAAGGACGGCAGAAAAGTCCGCAAGGCTGCCAAGAACGAAATCATGATCCTGAAATTGTACGTAGTCTGAAGACAAGTGAGGTGTGCTGGAGAAAAAAGCTTAGTCAAAATAGTGCATCTTTTAAAATGACTTAGTGAGTCGTTTACAGACTTGACTGTTCACGATTAAAAGACAAAATGTGGGGCATCACAACTCACAAAACAATAAATACAGTAGATATGGGACCCATATCTCTTTATTGTTGGGTAGTATTTTACCTTACAGCACAGTAGTAGCAGATTAATAGGATGATGGCAACGGTGAGTAAAAGTAGAGTAGACCTGTATATTGGTTTAGTCAGGGAAACTGGATATGTGTAATTCTTTATTTCATGCTTACATGATTATTTGTAACACTAACACTGCACTGTATGACACTGAGAGTTTTCTTGTTAATATACCGTGAGTAGTGCCTTGCATTTGAAAAAGTCCCGTTGTTCCCTGGGACCGCTGTACTCCCCTCATTCGTTTTTGGGGAACAGCCGTATCGAGGAACATCGGTGCCTCTGGACTATAGACGTCTGAGTTCCCAGGGCGCTCGCTGGCGGTTCCAGGCCCCAACATTAACTCACCCGATGTTTCCTGCGTACCCCTCCCATGACGGTTCCGACATCAAGCCTCTGACCCTGACACCAATCCTAATCTTAATTTAAACCTTAACCCAAAATCCAAGGAGAAAAAAAAAACAATGGTACACTGAGCTACTCTGCTGGGAAACCTAGATGCTTCTTGAGTCTGGAGGTACCACTGTTGCCCGATGATGTCAAGGGAACTTATCTTGTGATGAAATGGCATTCAATTAAAATGAATTATTGTTACTTTTTGCAGGGTGAACCATCCCAATATACTTCAGCTGATCGATACATACGAGACAAGGAAAGAATACTTTATAATCCAAGAACTGTGAGTTGTACTTATAAACTCTGCATGTGTCTTGTATAACCCGTGTTAGTGTTTGTGAGTGCGTATTAATTGCGCTGTGTTCCTCCACGTACCTTTACAGACTCAAATTTATCAGCTCAAGGGTAGGGCTTGCGTCTCCTCTCTTATTACCATGTGCTCAGCTCCAGCCCAAAGCGCCAAAGCAAGGTGTTGGATTTGATATTTGCTCTTAGTAACACTACATTACTCAGAGCACCTGAAGCACTGTTTGGCATAAGTGGGTCTCTATGGAGGAGAATAGATCAATATGGACAGAGTGTGCCCGGTCCATGACACTCGAGAGCAGTGGCATCATCCTCACTTGCTACTTAAGTTCAGAGAAAGAATAGGGATTTACAGTTAAATGGCACAGCTGGTTGGAAAAAAAAAAACACCTTCAAGACGTTTGTTGTTGTGCTTTTTAGTTTCCATACCAAGAGATTGTCTAGCAATGTGCAACTTAAAAGTGCATTATATAACTTTTATTATTGTGTATTTGACCTTTTATTGGTTGCGTTCATGTGACGTGTAAAGAGGGGCAACTGAAAACTCAGGTGCGATTAACTATGGTAACTATGGTAAATGCATATTTGTAGTTTTACTTTATTGCTAATTTCACTGTAATCCTTGGGCCAATCTAACCTTGTGCTGCAAGATGTATTCCCGCGGAGATTTGTGATTTCACAAACTCTGGAAAATACATCTTGAAAGAGTCCAATCACTTGCGCTCGGCTCGAATTCATTGGGGTTTAAGGTGGGACATGTTGGTATGAAGTTGCACCGAAATGCCCTGCTGAAGAATAACAAACATGCTATGTCTAAGGACTTACTTTTTGACTCTGTTTGAGCTGAAATGCCTACTATTTCTGCTTTGAAAAGGGAGCACAGAGACGTTTGTGCTTTTCTCTCGAATGGATTCTGCAAAAGTATGGTGGGCGGATACTAAAGGGTGTTTCACCCAACTATCTTGAAGTACTGCTGTAACGATTCCTCCTTTTCACCAGAGGATTGAACAAGAGCCATCCCAGATTGATAATGTGTAGAACTCAAATCAGAGTGCTACGCATATCAATCTAGCACACCAGGTTAGGGCCAATCCACATGAAACAAAAACTGTCACAAAGTTCAATGTCAGCACATTATGAACTATTGTCGAATTGTTTTCTCATAAAGGTGTCCAAGTGGGGTGACAATATTAAAAAAAAAAAAAACATGTGCATCATGTTGGCCAGTAGAAAGGACCTGCCATGAAAATAATATGGCAGGTTTGTGAATCCAATCACTATCAAACAATGATCAAGGAAAACATTTGAACAGTTCCTTTTTGAAAATGTCTTTCTCTCCCATATAATAATATGATAATATAAATAAAATATGAAATGTCAATGAATATGAAATATAATAATATATCGGCTGAAATAGAATTCTATTCTATGAACAACCAATAGGTCCAGTGTCCATATGAGTGTAGCATGGTCTGTGTACTTTCCATTACAGTGGCCTCTATGACGCTCTATGAGGCTGCTGTGATGGAAAGTAGTAAAAGTTAAAAGTAAAGCGCTTTATTTGTCATTATACAATGTACAACGAAATTACATAAGTAAAGGTGCCATGCTGCACCCACACAGCCATTGGGCCACTATAAGGTCAATTATGCACCAATATCAAGTTTGTTCTTTCACTTAAAAGGTGCACCTTTAAGGCCAACCACCTCAGATAAGAAAAATGTATATAAGATTTTTTTTTTTCAAACAACCATAAAAAGCATACATCATCATGGAAACATTTTATTTGTGTTGATGGGGATAGGAAACCCCACTTTGTGACTAATTCCTATCCCTGTGTATGTTTTGCTATTTCCAAAACACAGACATGGGGATATAGGACATGTAAAATAGAAAGTGTAGTTCTACACTACTTCTATGGATGACATGTTTATTATGGCATTCTCTTGGAAATCTATTTATTAAATTTACTTACCAAATCCTAAAACCACTGAAAACCAGGCAAAACAAATGTAAGTCTCACCTTATCAAAAAAACAAAAACAACTCCTACTTACTAAGCTTTGGGCCTACTCATCTGTTAGCAAAAAACATGAATGTCCTGAGTCTCATGTAGAACATATGGTTTATTGCTACACTAGAGTGAAATGTGCTCATGAAACCTGGTTGTGTTTCTCACGTTGCCACTTTATTCCCTCAGAGCCACAGGAGGAGATGTCTTCGATTGGATCTTGGACCAAGGGAATTATACAGAGAGAGATGCTTCTAACGTCATCCGACAAGTATTGGAGGCTGTTGCCTACTTGCACTCCCTTAATATAGTTCACAGAAATCTGAAGGTAATACTCTACAAAGTTGAACAGTTGGTCACAATATAATGTAAACAAAAAAGAAGTCCAAAATAGATTTCCCTTTCTAAAATAAATAAAGCTTTGTAGAGATATCTCTTGAGTAAAAAAAACTTTAGAGAAGAAAAGTGAATAAACATCATATTTGTACTATAGAGGCACATTGGCAGATTGATATCTTTGTCCTTCATCATCACCAAGAAATTATAAAACAGTTCTTGCTCTTTTATGGTATGAGATTAAAGCGCCCTCTCCTGGAAAGAAATGGAATTATTTCAGAGCATCTTGATAGACGCTGTCAGTGGATCTATTTGTTAAAACATTTTAAGATGAAAATGAACACACTAAAAGTCTTTATTATCTTACATAAAATTATACCATTCTTTTTCAGCTTGAAAATCTGATGTACTACACAGAAAACAACCACAAAAAGGTTGTTTTGAGAGACTTCTATTTGTCACGATTTGAAAATGGGCCCATTACAGAACCGTGTGGAACACCAGAGTATCTGGGTAAGATCATTTTCATTATTTTTCTACTATTTAAAAATTACAATCATCAATTATTTTGGATTGACGATCGCTGTAAATCAGAGTCTAATTTGAAATTTTCTTGGATGCACATACTCTGACGACGATCAAATCTCAAAATGAAACTGGAATTTGTTTTTTTTAGCTCCTGAAGTTGTGGCTCGTCACCGCTATGGACGACCGGTTGATTGTTGGGCTGTGGGCGTTATTACGTTTATACTGTAAGTTCTGTAAGTTACTGAAATAATGTTCTGTGATACACCTTTCTGACGTGCTTCTACATTTTTAGTTTATCAGGTAACCCACCATTTTATGATGAAACAGAGGAGGAAAACACGGATTTACATAATCGCATAATATTCTGTCGGATCGTTGCTGGTGACTTTGAGTTTGATGCACCATACTGGGATGACATTTCACCTGCAGGTACACAACATCACCACATGATGGCCACATACTTCACCATTTAGACAAATGATTTTCTCACATGTGGGTGAGATTCACTGATAATAATTTTAATAATAATATTTGTAGCAATCAACTATTATACCAATAGGCCTGATTAACAACAATCCTTACTTATATTAAATATAAGTAAGAGTAAAAATCTTTTTTACTCATTTTTATTTTTATGCATGATTTTCTAGTGATTCATGACCGAATCGGCTCTTTTGAACTCAAAGAGATCTCAATTGTGAAAAGAGCTGGATCATTTTTTCAGTCAATTTGATGTAGATTTATCTTGAATGGACCCAAGGATCAGTACGACACCAGAGAAGGCGACACAAGTGAAATCATTTTGCACTAAAAATGATTTGTCAGACAGGTGTAGCCTTTTTTCATTGACTGTGGCACAACGTTTGATTCACAAACATGTTTTTGAAGGAATAAAAATCATCTCCATCATCATTTGGTTTCAAACGGTTTAACCCTGATTTAGCTCTGGTCTAGCCCAGTTTTGTCCAGTTTTAGCCCTGGTCTAGTCCTGATGTAGACCTGCTTTTAGCCCAGTTTCAGCCCTGGTTCAGTCCTAGTTTAGCCTTTTTGGTTAATTTGAATAAGAAATGTGCCTGTCTGCCTAATATCTATTCATAATATAAAAAAACAACATAAAAATGAGCCAATCTTTTGAACGGCTCTATGACATGAACGGATCCCAAAGACTCGGCTCCTTGTGAAGAGCCATAAATTTATTATGTCACATTCATTTTCTATGGTAAGGGGTCCCCAGTCCCAAAACGTTTGAGAACCCATGATCTAGCATCTGTCCATTTTTAAAAGTACTTTGGAAATTGAAATACCTTGGTTCCAAATGTAATTAAAATAAAACTAAACTCCCATGTATGCTTTAGTTAGTGTCTATAAGTTAACTGAATTTTAGTTAATATAATTCTCTATTTTTATTTGAAGGCTGATTAAATAATTCAATTGGATACATTTATATGTAATTTGTTGTTTTTAGTGTTTCTAATCTTTGTTGTCTCTAGCTAAGGACCTTGTGTGTCGACTAATGGAAGTGGATCAGATGCTCAGAATCACAGCACAGGATGCACTTTGGCATGAATGGTGGGCTTCTGACTAATCGGTTACCCCATATTTAAACACTGTGATGAAGGACCTCACTTACCTTTACATCAACCTTGTTTAGGATCGCTGGGAATGGTGCATCAGAGAAAAACCTCAAAGATGGAGTGTGTGCCCAGATTGAAAAGAACTTTGCCAAGGCTAAATGGCGGGTATGTCAAGATGTATTTATGTTTTATCATATCATATCATCCAACAATTAAAACCTAAATCATACGTACTTGTCTCAACACACTTACAGTATTTAAATGCCTATTTCAACATAGAATGGATCTAGAGGACAGATACACATTAAGCGTTAATCCTTTTCTCTCTTTCTTCATGTGGTGCCCAGGAGTTGAAGGTATTGTAGCTCATTGTATAGGGGAGGGTGGAAGGACAGAGCATGAGTTGAACTCTCATTTTGCACATCATGATTCATTGACTTACACCTATTTTTTTTATTGTAAGGATGAAATGAACATGTTTGGGCTGGTGGAGTTTTTGGTCAATGCTCTGTTCCTATCCACTGTCACACACTGCCTTGTCCCAGAAGAATCCATCCACTTTGCCCCACTTTCTGCTCTAGGTTACACTCAAAGTGGCACACTCTGTTCCTTTCTAACTCCTCGTCTGCACAAATATAATTTGATGAGTCAAATGAGATGAACATCAGCCACAAATTCAACTACATATATATATGTTGAGTGCAGATAAGGAGGCTGGCTTTAGAAAGGATAAGGGATGCAGGCCACTTTGGTCTATTGCACTACAGTGAAGGTTTTGTGTCATTCCTCTTGATCAAATCCTTGCTTCTTGTACCTATAGGTTCCATCCCGATCTAAACAGAAGCTGCTTATATTCAGCTGCACCGTAGTTTATGTTTATATGTATTCATGTTTCAAAAGAACTTTTCACTTCAGGAGAATCATTGTTCCTGGATAATCCAAATGTTTGTTGTGGTAATGTGCTTAACGTTTGTACATGGGGTAAGTGGAGCTTTTCTTTTTAGTTATAAGACCATTATCTGAAGGTTGACTAAACAAAAATGGGGAGGGAGGATATATTTGATTTGGGGTATATATTTGATATCTCCTGAAAGTTAAAATGGTGTTAAATTTGCCACTGTCACGCAACTCAATAATATGATGACAAATCATTGTGTCTATAAAGTATTTCCACCAAATGCTTTTATGTTATTATTTCATAAGCTCTGATCACTTTTCTAAGGAACCAGAACCGGATGAATGATTATTTCTTAATTTTAAAATATATATCTCTGTGTCTTTTATGTGCCTTGCAGAAAGCAATTCGGGTCACAACATTCATGCAGCGGCTGAAGAACCCAGAGACTCTGACTGACAGCTCTGCTGAGGTTCAGGCAGGGGAGGAGTCCCAAAGGACCAGTGAGGAGGGAGATAAGGGCATGAGTGATGGAGGGGTAACATCCAGTAGTGTGTCTTTAGAGGTGACAGTAGAAAACAGTCCAGTGGGTTTGGATCATGAAGCAATGGGAGACAAGATAATGACAAGTATAGGGCCAACAGTGGGTATTTCCCCTTCAGAACTGAAGGAACCTCCATGTCAGCAGAATCAATCAGATGCAACACCTCAAACTGCCCAGGACAAACCGGTTGATGATGGAAAAAGAAAAACAGTGCCTATCAGTCAAAATGGTGTCAGGGTGTCAGACAGATCAGATGTTGACAAAAAGCAAGTTTCCCATCCCCCTGACCTTCCCAACAAATGTAAGATGGCTACAACATTCACTGGCACTGCACCCACAGGCTTAGACCCTGTTACGGTCAGAGTCACACCTGAGAAAAAGTCTGGAGCACAGAGGGATGACCACAGTGGCAACTGGTGTCAAACACAAGTCCCAGAGGCAGTGGCTGAGAGGTCAGTGGCACCAGTCCCACTAGCGACTGGAGGAGAGGTTAGATTAAGGGGTGAAACAAGTCCTTTAGTTAGAAGAGAGAGAGAGGCGAGAAGAGCAGCAGACAGATACAGTGCTGAATTCAACGTATCAAGGACAGGCCCTACTCCAGGACCAGGGTGTTATTCAATTGGCAGTACAGCCAGTTTGGGTCGTCATGCAACACCATACAATCCTGAAATTAGCCCAGTTGGAATGGAGATGACAGGTTTTGGAAATCCATATAGTAGTTCCCTCTATACAAGTGGTGCAGGAATTGGGATGTATGGGACTGGGTTACCACACACAAGTGACTGGCAAATGGACAGTGTGATTGAGCAGATTGAGAAGCAAATGGCAGCTGTGTTGGAGAAGATTGAGGGAGACATGCCCTCATTGCTGGAGCAAATCAGTGACTGTCCACCTGAACCGACCCGTGTGGCCCGGAGCGCACATGCTTCTCCTGCCACTTCCAGAGCCCCTCCGCCTCTGCCCAGTTCCCCCAGACCTGCACAGCTTCCCCAGCCTCGCCTCACCATCCCACCACCCTCCTACCCACCCCCATCACCACCCACATACAGTGGAGCCTCTGCACAAGAACCAGAAGACGGACATAGGGGTACAGCTAACACCAGTCAGTCTCCAAGAGCTGGAACAAGCAGGGGGCAATGAAGAATATTAAAGATTTACAGACAATTTACATTGAGCAACATGATACATCTGTGCAGCGGGATTCAACTTCATACAGGACTATAGATGAGGGACTTTTATTTTGCTTGAAAAATGTAAATCTAAATTTCTTATCATGTGCATGAAGTCCTGATCACAGGTGTGGTATTCTCAGTAGCACAACAGAAGTGTGTTATGTTTTAGTATCCTAATTGTAAATGCCCCACAGTCTTGACATTAATCAACATATCATTTCCATTACCCAATACCCATTATGACCTTTCTCTACATGTAGCTCTTCAATGCACTGTATATCTGTCTCTTCACTAAATTTTTGTAGGCTACATAATCAAAATCTGATACTACAGAATTAGGACATTGTTTGACTGAAATGAGAAAAAAGAAATCAGCCTAATTGTAAATAGCTTTGCAATAACATGCATAAGAAAGGAGCATAAATTAGTCCAGTTTAAATGTCAATGCAATTGCTCAAACTTATTGCTCAAACCTATGTCCTTGTGTTTATTTTTGATAAGCATTTTGTATAGCCTATGTGTATTGGGGGTAGCTGTCTGTGTAGTGTATTTGCTTTCATTCTCTTCTGCTTATTCCATTATCATGCACTTTCCCCCACTGTAAACACTGTTGTTTGCTTCATAAAATAAAATAAAATATGCTGGTGAATTTGCTTGTTGTGTGGCTTCTTTCAATACGTCCTTGTTTGAAGCCTACAATTCCCGGCAAACTTTGAGTACCGGGCGGTTTCGTCCAAAATAAGAGCCTATGGGGGTGATACGTAGTTCTAATTATAATTGATTGAATGTTTTAGAATATTATCAAAATTTAAAATCATGTTATGTTTAAAGGTACTCTGTATGTATTTATTCTGTCACATGATTGGCAGCATCTCTGTTAAATAAATAAAATAAAATAATACGTTGTTATTGTGCCCCCTAAACCGGAATAATGGTACTGCCTGTAACGTGCACATGTTGCTGCTTTGCTTTGCTTTAACTGAAATAGAGTGAGGGGAAACGGTTGGGGAGCAGCCGGGCACTCAGGCAGTCGTCCAGCGCAGAAACTCTGAGAGCCCGCCAGCCTGACACTTCACACTCTGGCATCCTTACTGTAAAGTCCTACTAACCTGCCATTTTTTATGTTTAAATACAACTCGTTTTAATACTACAGAAAAGGCCGGGTAAATATCGGATGTGGTAAGTTCTACACACTTATCTGATATGGTCTAGTTCATGTTAGCTTCGGCTAGCCCGCTAACGCTATCTGGCTAGCCGACAGAGCGGCACAAGAACGAAAAATTGGCTTGGAGGCTAGATAGCTTAAAAGCTAACTGCACGATAGCTAACAACTACGCAATCGTTTGATATGAAATTTTGATGGTTTGTCGCGGTATCTGGAAAATATTCTCAAGTACGACATGACCAACCATAGGCAGAAAAAACACGGCTGCTTAACTCATAACGCAAACAGCCGTTTGCACTTTTTGTTGCTTTAGGATCTTGATATTATCAAATATACATCATCGTTTTCTTCGTACCCCTTGTGCTAAATGGCTGCAAACGTGTCGTGAATATACAGATGGGAGGTAATTGATGACGGGTGCACGGGAGCCTTGTTTGATTTTATGCAATGAGGTCTGGTAAGGCTTTTTGTTGTAATGCACTAAGATTATTTTATTTAGTGAATTACTGGTTGAATTGTAGATTGTGTATTTCTTGATCGTTTTAGGGACTTGTTTCTCTTCTTCAGAAATTCTTTTTCACAAGACACTGGGTTACTTTGTGTGGCACGTAAGGAGAACATATTTAGTTTTTAGACAAGTGGTTCATGCGACATGTGTATATGCGGCCCACTCGTTTGCAGGGCCTTTGTCAATTGGCAGGCACCCCCCTCCCCCAATACTCCTGCAAGGCATGCTCACCCCTAACCTCTGTATGACTGAGGGCCCAGACACTCAGCATCACAGAAGGCAATAAGAAAGGTATTCGATGATGAGACCTCACATGTTGTCATTATTGAAATGATGTACCGACTCTATTTCAAAATGGCTAACTCTTTTTTTTTTTGGCATTGTATGCCTTTTATTTGCGAGTTTGAAAGTGGTGAAAATGTCACTCGCCTAAACAAACACTATGAAGTGCACATTTGTAAATGAACTATGCCAACTACTCCTATTTTTGTGTATTGTACATTACTATTGTAAGGGCAGTGTTGCATAGTTGCATGAGCTAAAGTTTGGGCTTTAGCTTACACATGGTGGAATTAAGACATCCATTTGTTGTCTGATTCAAATAGCCACCCAGAGAAGTATTTAATTTCTTCTTTGTTAAACATTGTTTGGTATTTAATTATAGGCTTTTCGCGCATAGTGGCCCTGACTATGTTGGCTACACTAGTTTGGCCCTGTGAAAAAGTACAGCTGATGTTTTAGTTTTGTAGTATCTTCTAGCAACTCATTGTACAGTAGACCAGATCACGGCGTGTACGTTCTAGTTGCAGGGGCGGGACAAATGCGTTTTAGCCTGTTGTGTCCAATGAGCGGAGGGTTGACAGAGGAAGCATGCTTCACAGCGGTTCTTCCTTGTTGAATATTTCAGCCCCTGCGTCACAGATCCCCCGCCCCTTTCTCCCCATCTGCCATTTTGGTTTTGTTCCCGTCTGCAGTCGCAAAGCCAGCAGCGCAATTACGTTGGAGAGGCACAAGTACATAGTGACTCGACATTATACAGTGGATCGGCCCAATCTCCGTTTGTGCAGTCTTTTAGTGGTTTCGTCGAAATATCCAGTCGCCTCTACGAATTAACGCAGCGACTGGGGAGCTGCTTCGGGGTTGTAAAGGACCGGGAAGGATTATTGGTAAGAATAGAGAAATCAATGAAGCACGAGTGTAATGGCTACATTTTCGCTTCCTTATGTGTTTGATGGAGACTTGTGAAGTTAAGTCTGAACTGCCAGAGTGTTACAACATAACACTGGTGGGCAGCTATGCTTCTGTATCAATATAAAGGCGTTACCGTGTTTTCTAACCTGGTAGAACGGATTGAAGGGTTCAGCTGCTAGCTTGTAAAGTTGTTCCGCACTGGGCATTGCAGGCCTAGGCCGAGTGTGCTGCTAATGGATTGACTGGAAGTCTAGTGTTTGCCTGCTTGGGTTATTCATGTCCAATACGTTTTCTTGCCAAATCACTTTAACTGATTAGTGGCATAGCAACATCTCGACAGGTTTCCCTTCTGTTCTTCAACCCAGCGTCTCTTTATGTGAAAACATTCAAAGGCTTTGGTAGTAGCTGTCATTTTTCGTAATGTTACGACGTGGGTGCTGTATCATGCCGGATGCCTTCATTTTCGTTATGACCGATAATGTCGCAATGTACTTTGACGTTATCTGTATTGTACTGTTTTAAGATGTATTGAAACTCGTTTAGTCGTCTTCCATTTGTCCAAAGTTCTGTAATCATGGTAATCGCTGACACGAATCTACACCGATCCCTCGGCAGTTTTCGATGCGGAATTGGATGTCGTTGTTCACTTGCACTGTGTGAGCTACTGCGGTCTGTTTCTCCCGTTGCCTCCGACTAGTCCTTCATACAGTAATGCTAGCATGAGCAGTAATTGTTTTTCACTATATTGTCTTGCTGTTAAAGATTCCTTTACACCGTGTCTCCTTCTGTCCACACCTGCCTCTGCTGTGAAGTGTGTTTTACTGCAATGGGGTTTTAATGATTCAGCTGTTTTTGTGCTGGTTCATAAACACAGGACTTCAAACAAAGGCAGTGCTTGAGTGAGCCCCTCTGTCTCTGAACCTATAGAAGAACTTGTGATCATGGGGTTTCACTTTTTTCCTATTTTTTTTGTTTTGTTTTGTTTTCTAGCAGCTTTGTTTTTGGCCCAAGGCCAGCCCAGCTGCTCCCTAGACTAGATCCTTTCATTCTGTAATGAAGCAGATTGGGCATTTGGCTTTGCTCTTCTATGTAAACCTAAAGTATTAAACTTAAACATACAGGTCATGATAACCGATATTCCTCTTAACCGATTATCAGGCAAAAAGTGAATTTGAATACATTCTGAACTTTATTTTCCAGTGTATTGGTACAGCTTGTGTTGATCTAATTGTGCTTTGTTAATTTGCAGATGTCCAGCTCGCCGCTGTCCAAGAAGCGTCGCTTGTCAGGAACAGAGACGAAGACGGGATCCCACTGCTCCTCCTCTAACTCCGTCAGAACTGATCTGTCCCATACACCTGCCAACGTAAACAAGCGTTTCTTATATTTAACTTAAGTTGTTTTGGCATTATATTGAAATATATTTTTCTTTTTAAGGGCATGGCTAAAAATGGCAATGATGCTGAGATTGATGAAGGCCTGTACTCCAGACAACTGTAAGTCGTAAACATTTTTACCTCATGTTTTATAGCAATTCCTATAAAACATTACAAGAGTAATTCCTCATTTTACACTCTTCTCTAGCTACGTGTTGGGCCATGAAGCGATGAAACGCATGCAGAACTCCAATGTCCTGATCTCTGGTATGAGAGGCCTTGGCGTGGAGATAGCTAAGAACGTGATTCTGGGAGGTGTTAGAAGTGTCACTGTGCACGATGAAGGCGTAGCAGAATGGAGAGACCTGTCTTCACAGGTAGATACAGTTTTGTTCTTGTCATTGTGTGTAGTTGTTGTAGTTATTGGACTTGGCCAGTACCATGTCAGTTAGTCATTATTTTAGATTCTCATCAAAATCTGGCACCAGCTTCCATTATCCAGCTCACCATGAGCCGACACTCATTTAACAGTAATGTGACCTCTCTGGGTTATTGTCATTTCATCCATTTACAGATGGTCAATCGTGCTCAAATTTTTCACACCAAATGCAGCCTATAAAATATTTGACCCTCCAAGCACCAGATCATCAAATGCTTTTTATTCATCCAGAAAAGTCCCACTGAGATTGACTCTTTCAGTGGAGTCCTGAGGGCTGTTTCATAAAACTGGCATATTCCGTTAACTAGGATTATTTGGCCAAGTCTGACTGAATTTGTGTCCAAGTTACGTCGGCAATATCAGATCATTATAAACCTCACGTAATCATCACTGACTCTGAAAGTTTCAAACACGAGCCACTGTAAATATATGAAGCCAGACCAAAACGGACAATAATAAAAAGCAGTTTCAGATTCTGCAGCTGCAGCAGCTCCATCACAGATATAAAAGTGCTCTGGACAAATGACACCAAGTCTTGTCCTTTGGTTCATCATCAGAGCGCACAGGGAGCGCTGCTCCTCACGTGTTATTATCAGAGCTTAAAGCATGTGGCTAATTTGCATATTATGCTTTGATTCTAAACTAAAACAAAGTAACAAAACTGCTTAATTTAGTCAATATACTGCAGTGATCTTTTAAAGAGGCTGCTCTGTGGAGACTGGACATTTATTTTGTCACTTTTTTTTATAAAGTTTGACGTGCAGATCATTTTATTGAATTCAATCTGTCAATCATGAACTGTTCTGTGCAGAGATCGGAAATTTTCGAAAACACTCGAGTGGCAAGAAACAAAAAAAAAACACAAGGATTGTGGGATGCCTCATAGCTCCTTATCGCCGGTTAGGAACCTTCAGAGGCCCCTATGCTGAAGAGGCTATTTTAGGACGCATACAGGCTCCTGTCCCTTTCTTCTTCCTGACTGACAGGATTATTCAGACAGCATTTATCATGGCGGACGGTGACGCACATCCAGTTTTGGTTTAGAGCTCTAACCAATCTTGAGTTATTCAGACACAGCCTTAGTCTGGTCTGACTTGGGCTTGAACTCTTTAAACCTTATAAACCTTTTTCTTTCCTCAGTGGGTGATGAAAGTGCTTTTATTACTGACACGCGTGTTATTTTTAGATTACTGCAACAATATTTAGATATAAATACAAATTGTTGACATAAAAGGGGGACTTGAGGAGTACACATTTTTAATTGATGGGCTCATTAATCCATATTTATACATTTTGTTAGTATTTTCATGACTAGGCCTTATCAAAGTGTCTCTGAGCTTTGTGACGGTAAAACACCACGATGAGCTTCAAGGGTTATAAAGTTTGCTTATTTCAGTACTTCGCTCTATCAAATGTAGGTGGGGCATTTCCGTAATGTCTCCGCTCCTCGTGTCCTAAAGGGATGTTGTCAGAGGTGGGCGTTTCCTCTCCGTACTCCTGCATTGGTGCGTGATCATATCCTGGCTCCTCTATAGTGGGCAACTGCGCACTGAGATAGTTCAGTTTATCGAGTTGGTCTGGGCTGAGCGCGGCTAGTTCAACCCTGAACGAGTTTGTGAAACAGCCTAAGCTTAGTTTGCTAATTTGAATAATCATATTTTCTAAATATGTGGACAGTGAAATCCTGGTAAATTAATTAAGAACTTGAGATAGACTAAATATTTCACAAGAGATTAGTTATAAATGTAGAACAGTTTGATGATGATATGCTCCATATTTTCTGGACATATGCTTGGCAATTTGTCAAATAGGACCTTTTTGTGGATTTTAATTAGGGCTGGGTACCGTTAAACAATACCAGTACAGTATCGAAAAAATAATGAAGGTACTACCGGTATCGAAAAATAAATTGGTACCGAAAACTGGTACCGAAAAAATATTTATCGTTAGAAAGCACATTTGTCTTCCTGGTGGGTCTGAGACTGCAGTAAAGAAAGGGCTAAGGTGTTTCAGCTCAAATAAATGCTAAAAACACTAAAAGAAACAGTATTTTATTGAATAAATGATCATTATTGTTCTGTTTTATGGTTCTACAACAAAACTAAAATCAAGCACCAGGATAAATGACTCGATTTGAGAATATTAGTCTTGTTTAGAGCAGTTTTGACTAGATTAGACATATTTACTCCTGTCATCTAGATTATTTGGTTTATTTCATGACAATTTTTACTGATTCTAAGGTAATCTCACTTGAATTAGGGAAATAAAACTGCCAAAAGACCAATTTTCTTACCCCATTGGTAAATTAATTTAAATAAACAAGGAACTAAGTAGAAATCTATTGAAGCAAATCAAAACAAGTGGTTAGAATTAGGTCAAATGAGCCACTAAAACAGCTCAAATTTAGATAAATAAGATG
>OMNZ01053463.1:0-10272 GCA_900303255.1 Lesueurigobius sanzi
GGTCAATTGTGTAAAAAAAAAAAAAAAAATCCCACTACCAAACAAACCACTCAGGACTGGTCTACGCTGTCACTTGATCACTTCACTCACGTTAAGTCAATATTAAATGACTGAACACATAAAATAGAGGTGCCCAAAGCATATTAGCTTTACAAACTACAGCAGTATATTCGTCGCTCCTCCATGGCAGTAATAAAGACATTTAATTATGGTCCTATGGTATGTGCTGTCGGCACTAAATATCCCCGGGCACATCTCGTTTTTTTTGCTGTAGGAGTCCTGGTGAGAACATAACACAACATCTGACTTCTCTTGGTCATATTGGAACTTGACGTGGCCGAGATCACAACTAGTTTTGACCGTTTACTAATTTTTTTAGTGCCAGAGACGACATTTGTCCACTATAACACTGAAAAAGCCATCAACGCGTATACAGTCTCTTCAGGGTGATGCCTTCAGGGAGGAGACTGCGGAATCTACGGGTCAGTTCCAGTCGACTGAGGAACAGTTTTGTACACAGGGCCATCGGGAAGCTGAACTCCCTCCCCTCCCTCCCTCCCCTCTTTCCCCTCCCCCCGCTCCACAATCAAGGATGAGAGAAACATAATTTCGAACCATTCACATGGTTTGACAAATAAATAATCTTGAATCTTGAATACAATTTTCTAAGTTCACGATATCAGTACTGCAGCCGAGCAACAGGACAAACCCACGTGTGGTTTTTGTTTGTATCCGCGGACCGAAATCTCGCAAATTCTCGCACTTCCGTTTTCCAGCCCTATAAAAGGCACAAGAAACTGGCACCAGGTGTTGGAAGGTGCAGAGGCTACATGATTTTTGATTCATGATGGTGAGCCAAATTAAACCAATTTAACAACTTTACTGGACTCTCTGTGGTACTTTTAGAGGATACGTGTGGTTAAATAACTTCTGTACACCTTCAACCAATAGTGACTATTAGCACAGGGGAAAATAGCCATTACACATGGCTATGTCTAACTTTTTGATGCCGCAATTGACTCTGTTTTAGCTGAAATGCTCACTATTCCTGCTTTGAAAAGGGAGCAAAGAGACGTTTGTGCTTTTCTCTCGATTGGATTCGGCAAAAGTATGGTAGGCGGGTACTAAAGGGCGTTTCATCAAGTATTGCTCTAACGGTCCCTCCTTTTCACGAGCGGATTGAACGAGAGCCATCCCAGATTGATAATGTGTAGAACTCAAATCAGAGTGCTATAGGCATATCAATGCCAGGTTAGGACTCAGGAGGAGCTTTGGGGAAACAGGAGGTGCTTTTCATGAGTGGAGCTAATAGGTGCATGATGATTCAAAGATTACTCATACATGTGAACTCTGTATGTTTTTGGTGAGGGAATAAAATTGTACCAAGTCGATTTTGCATAATGTGTAGTATACTTTTGCATTAATTACATGTATTGGCTAGATCTAGTTCCATTTCAGCCCCATACTTTCCTATGCAGGCGAAAAACTTGTATTATATTATAAAATGATGTCTGTCAGTGTCACATTAAAAGGAGGAGGGGAAAAAAAGTCAAGACATGGCCTTTTTTCTTGCCTGAGCACCTGTCTGTGCACACCACAGCTTGAAAGAGCGAGCGCATAGAAGACAAACACGCTGCACCACACGCACTCCTGCGCTGCCTTGGTTGTGTATAAAAGCGCCAAAGCCCTGGAGATGGACTCAGAACATCCATACATTATTCATGCATGTTGTCCTCATCCAAAGAACACTGGAACTACTTGGCACTTCAATATTAGGCGGATACAGAGCAATACTGTTTTATAGTGATCTGTGCAAATATTGGGTCCACATGCTCTTCTCAGGGGGGTCATGTTAAACTTACACCAGCTGGAAATTTATGAAAAAAGGAATGGATACGTTTGTTGTTTGTTTTCTTTTCTTTTTCAGCAATAGAAGCTTGTTTATGGAAATGCAAGACACTCTGTTTAGGGACTCATGAAAGAGATGTACAGTAGGTTCACACATACTTGCAGTTATACTGTATAAATGATCACAAAGTAAGTAAAAAACAAATGTTGCATTAGCTTGTTCTTCTGACGCAGTAGTTTGTCCGTCCTGCATCTAAGCTCTGTCTGCGTGGAGTAAGAACAGGCAGAGAGCACCAGTATTTGTGACTATGATAGAGCCATATACAGCATAGAGAGAAAAAGTCTGTGCACTTTAGGGCTGCAACTAATGTTTATTGTAGTAATGAGGACTGTAGTGAGGACTACAGATGGAAAGTAGCATGGTGCTAGATCTGGTGCCGCCATCTTTTTAATGTAACTGCACATTGTCCTTCAAATAAATTAACTAAACTAAACTAATCGATTAATCTGTCGTTTAGCTGCAAAAGGTGCATGGACATTGTGTTTTTAAATTTTTTTTTTATCACATGAAGCTAAAGTGACACCATCTTGATAGAGTAAACCTCGAGGTAATGTCTCTTAATACAGGTTTCACAATATGATAGCTCAGGACCTCTAGAACAGTGTTTCCCAACCAGGGTGCTGCAAGGAATCATCAGGGTGCCATGGGAATTTCTCCTGCTCTGCGTGTGGTCAGGTAGAACAATTACACACTGTACCACTGTAGGACGGAATCATGCAAAAAAAAAACACAGCAGCCCATAATCATGCTGTGTATGAGACAATTGACAGATTATTGATGTGTGATTATTGTGATATGTGCTCCCACACACCCAGAGATGACAGGGGAACATGGTGACAGCACTGTGTGAGACACAAGGTAAACATCTGGAAAGTCTTGAGCAGAAGTTGTATTTCCCTTCACTTTCCACTGACTAGGAACACAAGAAGTTTCCATTATATTTCAATAAATATACTTTTTTGTGACATTTTTGTTTAGTGGGGAGCCTTGAGATTTTTCTTTTGTAAGAAGGGTGCCTTAGCTCAAAAAGGTTGGGAAACACTGCTCTAGAAGTCTGGGATTGTGACAGTGAGGGAGTCCTTTTACATTTATTTCCAAACTGGTTTCGCCATAGGATCTGGCAACGAGTGGGGGTCATTCTGCTCTGGTTAGGCAATGGTCTGGAGAATATTTGCTAAAAATATTTGCTAAAAACTTATATACCCTCAGAGACTGATGCAATTCTTGCTGTGTCTGTGCTGTGATAGATCAAACATGTAGGTTCATGTTTAAACATCCAGGTCAAATTACAAAATTAAGATAATCTTTGTCAACTGGGCAACTTTTAGATTTAGTCATCCGAGCTATCATCATCAGCTAGGAGTTGAGCCAGACTGGAATCGACTGGGCTGCAGGAGATGACCCATTAGGCCACAGCTTTCAATGAATCAATGACTAAAATAATCGATCAGTTGTTCAGCCCTTTTTTGTATCTCTCTCAGTACTCTACAAACCTATTTCTATTCTATTCTGTGCCCATGATTAATCAAATCTATTAAAATCTGATACAATGGTGATAATTGTGTCAAACCAGATTTGTTCAAAACAGACTCATACTGTCCATTCAATCATGTGTAATTGTTCCCAGGATGTAACTAATGAGAGCTTATACTCACACGATCACAGAGATTGTTTATTTCTGATGATTTTTGTTTTTATGGCAGCTTCAAAAATGGTTATAAGAAGAATGTAACATACAACATTCTTCATTCTACATTGAAAAGCATTCATACGAATTCTGTTTTAGCGGGGTAAATGTTTTTGAATGTTGTGTTTTCTTGGTGCATCAGTCTCCTCAGAAGCTGCACTGGTCCGTGTCAAGATCTTTGGATGTGCAATCTGCTCCTGTACAGTTATTAATGGACACATATTCTGTCTGGGTCCGGAGCTCGATACACGGAAGAAAGGAAATGATTGGAGTCCGACTCAGCGGCAGCGCGAGAGAACAGCCGATAACCTGCCGCGGTGGTCAGATGGAGGTGTGATAGAAATGTTCACTGCTAATGGGGCGGTCAGCAATGGTCAGCCCCCACAGCAGGTTATAACACCTTCACTTTTCATTATTGCTTCTATAATTAACTACTCTGGGCCACCTTAGACTTGACACTTTTGTAGTATGACTTAAAAGGTCTTTCCTGGTCAATGGGGATACGACGGGTGTAAGATTTTAGTGAGGTTTCTCTCCCCCAAAACTTTCACTTCACTTGAAACTTTCACTTTATTTTAGTCTTTGTGCATCTGAATGTGTTTTGGGATGTTTTGTTCTCAGAGGGAGATACCACACCCATCTCGCAGTGTCATCTGCCATGTCTCAGGTCGTAGAAGAGGATGCACCTGTGGAGTCTCGAACCGAGCCAGGCCCAACTAGACTAGACAACTGATTTTCTTCATTGTCAAAGCACCAAGGGCCAGAGCTCCCAATTGTGGTCCAAAATAAAGGACCATTTTCCACGAATGCCAGTGTTATACGTCATGACCTAGAGGGGTGTTTTCCCTGGAGATTTTTAACACATTGACAGTATTTTCTGTATTCTGCAAGTACTTTAACAGGTATTTGCTTGTTGATTTGTGCAAAAATATTTCCCAAAGTCATCTTAGGGGCCAGAGGTTCTATGCTGGAGGGCCTGACGTTGCCTACCACTGCTTTCCATATGCAATGGAATGTTTATAACTATTATTTTGTCCATCCATTATGAACTTCTGTAATAAACTATATCCATATTATTTTGTTTTTTCAACATCCCATAAATGTCAGTAACCATGGCGACATACTGTGAACCCCCGCTGCATAACTACAGTATTTCTACTGTTATACAAAGGGGCTTATGCAAATGAAAGCATGAGCTCACTTGTCATGTTCCTTCTGATGAGAAACGAATCCAAGACTTGCTTCAGACAATAATTATTGTATTATTATGAGCAAGCATTATCATGGCGCTTGCTAATGCTTTGACCACCAAGATCTACAAATAGCGTTATATAGAGTTGCCCTGCTCAGGCTCAAACCTGGACAGATGACTGGTGTGCGGTCTCCATCCCTCTCTGTCGGATTCTTATTTACTGTCTCTCATTTATCCGCTGGTGCCTAAAATAGACAGTGTTTCATGCGGCGGCCAGCTCATCCATCTTCTGCACAGTGCCACTCTCGCCTCTCATCCTCGTGCTTCTTTTACTGATGTCTGTACTGTTTTATTCCAAATACACACTGTTGGGCTGCTGCCTGTATGTACAGTAAGTGTGACATTGTTTTGAAACTGTTAACATGTAGCATTGTGTAACATTGTGTAGCAAACTGCTAAAAATAAGACCTGATGCAAATAAAGTGTCAAGTCAACTGCAAGAGAAGTCCTAAGGGAGTCTGGTGTTAGCATTGACCAGAGTCCACTGCAGCGGGCCAATAACATTAATTATTACTATTATATGATTAAGTGATGTTACTGACATTAGTTCAATTCCTGATGAGGCTCTCTTTGAGAATATCACAGTAACCTTATTCAAGATCATGATTAATTGTGACTAATTGTAGCCTACTTCTTCCAGAAACTGGGGACTGGCACCAGAAGTTTGATGCTCTAATGGACTTTTCACTGAAACCTCTTTGAGGTTTGTCATTCTTACCTTCACATTTTTGTCTTAACACACACAACTGTTTTTTTCCTTTCACAATTTTATTTTCGCCCCAAATGACTAGCACGGATGAGCTTCCATTGGGAATGTCAAGATTGGCAAATCTTCACCCTATGGCAGAGGTGAGAAAACTAAGGCCCAGGTCCAAATGTGGCCCACCGGCCCGCAAAGCATGACCAATCCTGGAATGCATTGGTTAAAAAGGGCATAAAGCAAGACGATTCATACCTGCTGCTATTGTGTTGCTTTTGAAAATGTATGTAGGTGATCTATTTGAGAATTGCACACTCAAAACAGGCCCTCCTGGCAAGTGCAAAGACCCAGTGTGGCCCTTGCATCAAAAACGTTTGCCCATACCTGCCCTAAGGTATGCAAAGAGAGGCAGCGGCAGTCATTTAAAATACTATTCGTTTTTTAAGTCTATTTTTAGTCAAAAAGATCCAGCTATTTTGATTGATTAGCTATTGCAATTATAATCATTCCTAAATCATCACTATTAGCCACAACAACCTGCACCACATAATTCACTGACTTGTGCTCTGTGTATGCACAAGAGTGAATAAGCTCATCGGGGATGGAAACATCAAGCGATGGATGACACTCTATCAGAGCTATAAACAGAGGCTGGATCAGATCTGACCTGCTCCTAATGGGGCGATGTTTGGCTGATGGATGAGCTACAAGCACAAACAGAGAATGGATCTCCCCAAGGCAACTTTAAACCAAAGAGCTGCAAATCAAAGTCACACAGTAGCTTTAGGGGTTTACTTTATACGACCTCCAATGAATACAACCTACTCCATACCCTGCACCCTGCCTAAAAGCTCCTTTGATTCTCCAACAATGACTGTTTCCATCTTTGAGATCAGCATTATTGACTGCAGGAAGCTTATCTTAACCAAACCTATCGCTGTGCAATAAACAAACTGTGCTCAGATTAATTGCTGAGCTACTTTTCAGCTTAGTGCTTTTCCTACAGGATATCATGAGACAAAAACTTCATGAGTGGAGTTTGAAGGAACAAAATGTATTCCATTAACAACAACAACAATAATACTAATAATAATAATACATTTCAAAACCCAATGCCTATATGAAGCAGTACCAAGTAAGTTTGGTGACAACACAAAGTTTGTGTTGTTTCTTCACTACTGCTGTGTGGAAAAAACAGATCCTAATGGATAGTTTCCATGTCCAAACACTAGCCTCAGTTGAGAGGAGCAGAAGCCAGGCCTCTGCTCTGCAGTGTCTGTGCGCTCTCTCTCAAACTTTCAATTTCAATTTACATCAATGAACAATTCTTCTGCTCGCCCTCTGCACAGGCTGGGATTACAGCGAGATTTGGTCAGAGCCAGGGTGTGTGTGGATGTGCTTAGACACCACTGAACACATCTGCGCTGGGGAATCTTTCATTTTCCAATTTGAAATCTGATTAGAGACTAGAATGTTACCATTTTGTTTTGATTGGTGAATGCATGCATAAAATCACATTCCAATTTTCTGGTAGAGGAAACCATAGCTCAGAGACAAAAATCACCAACGCAGTGATACTTGCAAACCATGAGGCCCTGTGCAGCCCTGAGTATTTATCCTAAAGCACATTGTTGATGTCTGTAATTTGATCTTTATTTATGTCTCTTAGTGGGTTAGTGAAAAAGGCTATCTGCTCCCGTATTCCTGCAATCACACTTTCTTTACAAATAGGAACCACTGGATATGTTGAAGGATGCCAATTTAATCTTGTCCAAACTGTACAGCTCTGAAGAATTGATAATTGAAGATGTAAGCTTGTAAGCTTCCAATTGTCATGTTAAAGGTACACTGCGCATCATTTTGGATGATACTCTTGCCAGCAATACAAAACATGCTCCTAATGACCAGCTAGACACAGGGAATGATATCTTTGCAGTAGGTAATCAAATAATGTATTTGGATGAGGACCTAACATTATGTCTCATATTTGGCTGCTTTTAGTCAACATTTCCATTTGTTGCTGGTCTGTTTATTTAACCCCATACATTATCTAAATAGGAAAAGTAGCAGTTTTGTTACAGCACTTCATTCTTCACTCCATATTAAATAAATAAATAGAAGTAGGAAGTGGTCTTTGACTCACTACAGGAAGACTCTTCACCAGTGATACAATCAGGCCACGGCTGAGCAAACTTCTTAATCCCTGTTTGGAGGATAAGCTGCTGCATATGTGGCAGGCTCTGTTCTGTCCTCAGTGTTGTGGGATCTGGCCCTGACTCTGACAGTTTGCTGAATGTCTCCCCCTGCTCTTTACCCCCTTTCACCCTATCTAATACCGTCTACGGGCCAAAAATAATATTAAATATAATGCAATATAACATCAAACAAACAAAATAAAAACCTCTGAGATGTGTGTTTCTGCTTCTTCCCTCTGTCTTCATCTGCCCACAGGAGGCGGAGCGCTGTGGAGTCTTTCCCCTCAGAATACTGATGCGTTAGGTCAGTGTGGAGGTCAGCGGCTGGCCTGAGTGCTAATCGTACCCTCCACAGGGACAGTGCCACAGGTCATTCCCTCCGCAGGGACAGTGGCTCAGAGCCGGAGCACACAGAGGGCAGAGTCTGACCCTATGGCTGCATTATACTCTACATCCTGTTTCTATGGTTACAGCCTTGAGCCATTTCAGGGCAAAAAGCATCTTTTGTTATGCTCAAGCACCAAAAAACTTCCTCTTGTTGGAGGTTTTACAAAACATTTTAAGGGGAGACACTGCAGGTTAAACTTTTTTTTTTTTTTCTTCTCTTCAAATTTTCAGATTTTGAGACTTTTGTAAGGTCAATTTTTGCTTTAACCTTCATCACACCATCGAGGTTTGAGTTCCTGTATGATCCCTGAGCTCTTCTGAAAAGTAGCACCTGCAGCGTTTGGACCAAGGACCAAAGACCCAGTTCTATCATATCATCAAGCCTTCTCGCCAGTCAGTGTTCACTCCCGTTAAAACGCAGCATAATGGTGAGGATTATGTCTCACCTCGGCTTAGCTCTGGTCTTCTGTACCGTCCTGGCTCCTTGGCGGGTAAACTCTCAGAGAAGCTGGGTTGAAACTCGGGTGAACCCTGTCTCAGATCTTTAAAACAAGGCTTTTGGTGCTCATACATCACTTCCATTTGGCTGCAGCCTGTACTCCCCCTCACCGGGGAGTGCAGCAGGAGGGCAGCCAAGGGTCAAAGAGCCAGAAACGTGTTTGTGAATCTAAGATCTCAGCCCAGGCCATATCTGGGTATATGTATTCCAACATCACAGCTTACAGACTGCTGATCATGCGGACAGAGCCAGCCTTTTGATTTTTATGCAGAAAAAAAAAAAAAAAAACACACCCCTGGCCTAATAACCTGGTGGACTCTCACTACGACTGACTTGACCTTGATGTTGGGACCACATTAACAGACTCTTACTCCAGAGTAATTATAATCCATGTTTTATTCACAACATACGGCTTAACCAAAGAAGGTGCATCCAGGTGCGTGCTGGAAGTGGGGCATGGGATGAGTTGGTTTTATTTTAGGATGTAATGGAGGACGGGTAGAGCAGACTGATGTTTGCTTTAGTCAGGCCTACAGCGCTGCATTACTGAGGGTGGTCCTCTGCGGGGGGTGGACAGGCGGGGAACAGAGAGCTGGGATTATGCAGAGCTGCTCACAACAAATGAGCTCCAGCGAGATGACAAAGCAGCAGCACGCCAGCCTTGTGTAGCGTATTAGGGCAGTACAATATTGGACAAAAATATCCAATTGGGCTTTTCTAACCAGAATTGTGAGACTTTTTGGTTTTTGATTGACTGGACCATTCGCAAAAGGGTGTGATGTGCAGAAAGAGACAGGGAATTCAGCAGGACGCGATCCCGTGATGCTTTACTTTCTTTATATCAGTGGTTGAGCCGATCAGTAATTGTCATCCGATAACCGAGAAGTTGTGGGCTCCCGCAGGTGCAGACTGTTGGATCCTTGGGAAAAACCCTGAATGAGCACCAGTGGTGGAAGAAGGAGCTAATATTCTTACTTTAGTAAAAGTACAGATGCAGGAACAAACATGTACTTGAGTAAAAGTATCTGAGAAAATTTCTACTGAAGTAAAAGTATAAAAGTATCCACTTTAAAATGTACTTTATGAGTACATGTATTTTAAGTGTAATGTGCAGGATTTTTTTTAATCCTTTGAATCAAACCAGGACTAAACCAGGTCTAAATCAGGTCTAAACCAGGTCTAAACCGGGTTTAAATCAGGTCTAAACCAGGACTAAACCAGGTCTGAACCAGGACTAAACCAGGTCGGAATCAGATCTAAACCAGGCCTAAATCAGGACTAAACCAGGTCTAAACCAAGACTAAACCAGGTCTAAACCAGGACTAAACCAGGACTAAACCAGGTCTAAACCAGGACTAAACCAGGCCTAAACCAGGTCTAAATCAGGACTAAACCAGGTCTAAACCAGGACTAAACCAGGTCTAAATCAGGACTAAACCGGGTCTAAACCAGGACTAAACCAGGTCTGAACTAGCTCTAAACCAGGTCTAAATCAGGACTAAACCAGGTCTAAATCAGGACTAAACCGGGTCTAAACCAGGACTAAACCAGGTCTGAACTAGATCTAAACCAGGTCTAAATCAGGACTAAACCGGGTCTAAACCAGGACTAAACCAGGTCTAAACTGGGACTAAACTACGATT
>OMNZ01053466.1:0-15533 GCA_900303255.1 Lesueurigobius sanzi
GGAGCAAACACCTTTATAACTTCATTTTAAGAAGAAGAGAGACAGTAGTTTTGGACTTTGGCCTTTTTTGGAGCAGTTTTAGTGATGTCTGAGAAACTGGCCGCTGTGGAGACCTGCTTTAATGAGGTGAGCGTCGCTAACTTCATCAAAACAAAAGCATGTGTAGTTTTCCTCCTGCGCTCATCTTTATCGGAGAATGAATGGCATTTCTGTTGCTTTAATGACGTGTAGGTCGGATGAATGCGACCTGGCCGTTCAGACTGAAGTCGCATGTCAAAAGATCAGATACGTATCGGATTTAGGACCACATACCCAAGTGGCCTGGGTTGCATTTTAAAACATCGGATCTGTGTCGTTCAGACTGTCATGAAAAGATCAGATACAGGTCGCATAGGGGCAAAAAGATCGGATTCGTGTTACTTCAAGCTGCCGTCTGAACGGGGCCTATGTCACCGCCAACTGCTTGACTGGCAGTTGCTTCAGCCAATGACAAAATGGTGACGGCAATGAGATGCAAATGAGCACTATTGTGCTCAAACAAGCTGAGAGAGAGGAGTATTTTCTCTTTCACGTAGTAATGCAAAGGTGGTAATGCAAGCAACTGTTGTGACAAGTAAATTTCTCCATTGTGAGATCAAGTATTATCTTATCTTATCTTACCATACTTAAACACCTCACAACTCATGGCATTAAATTACAGAAATGTCATGTTTTCGATTGGCTTCAAACAAGTTTGTCTCTTCCCCAGCGATAGCTACAGCGGTACCTCAACAGGTAAAACTAAATGAGCTCTATTTCAGACACTTGTTTAAAAGCAGGCTTAGCCTCAAGGACTTTTATGTAAGTCAGAGTACCTCGGATCCTCTCTTTCTTCTTCATATTATTTTGGTACCTGATCCTCGAAGAGCACCTGCACCGATACTGTTGGACCCTCTGATGCACTCATCTTTTTTGATCTTTTACCTTGTTGGAAAGCATTCTGTTTGTACAAATGTTACTATTATATTTTAGACCAGGGGTCGGGAACCTTTTTAGCTAAAAGAGCAAAAAAATCACAAAAATTAACATTTATTTCCGTGAGAGCCATACAATATTTGTTTTACTCTGAATACAACTAAATGTGTGATCTTTTTTTTAAACAAGAGAGTAATAAGTCTCAGAATGTATTATTTTTTTTTTTCTGGAAGCTGCTTTATGATAATATGCCCCTGTGGTCACAATACTAAACAAAATACAAAACAAATGCATGTGCCCCAATGTGAACAGTGCACTTGTCAAGTTTCACTTTGACGGCCACAGAGCAGCCTTTGGTATTTGGACGGTTCCTGGAAAACTTTATGTTTTTACATGTTGGAAAAAAGATTTTTACGAGGTTTATTTTGATAAATCCTTGGATACTTATTCATAGTATTAATACAACCTTTTATTTTTTGGGGGAAATCTTTAGTTTGTGCCAGCAGGAGTCACAGTATTTTGGTGAACTTGCTTTATTTAAGAAATATTTTTTCTAAAAAATAAAGCAGTTTCCATGTTTGATATACTTTATCAAAAGCATATTCCTTGCTTTCCCCACAACACACAGACAAGTCAGGCATCGATAAGAGAATCGATAAAGAATCAAATCGGTAGGCAAAACTATTGATGGCATTCTATCAATAAAATCTTATCAACTCCCATCACATACTAACTAATGTTAAAAAATAAAGTAGTGCAACTCCATCTATGCGAAATCCTCCACACTGAGAAGAAGGCAGTGGGCAGTGAAGAGTGGTGCTAATGTGCTCGCTGACCGCTGACTCCTGCCATCAGCTTGGATCAGTGCACATGTCATCTCCACTCGCTGTACCTGCCACTGGTCTGCAATCCTCTGCTCCAATACTGTGTGACCGCTCAGTCCCTCCAGTACAGTATTCTTATTCTATATGTGCTATCCATTCCCCTTGTGCTGTTTACTAGCGATGGGATGTTCATGACCATAACCGGATCAGATCTTTTGAAAGAAAAAGATTTTTACTCGGAGGAACACAGACTGAACCTATAAGCAACAGCATAACGGTAGGGTAGGCAACACTATTGAAAGCTTTTTGCGCATAGTATAATTTAGCATCGCATTACAAGAGACTGTTTTCTTTAGTTGTGGCAGAAGCTTTAAACTCAAAACTTGTGCCTCTAAGCAATTATGTCTGAAATGGATTTTAGCATTTAGCACATCTAGACAGCTTATCAAATCGCTGTGGGGTCATGACGTCGGTGTGGGCCTTTCCTGCCTCAAACTAGCAATGTGACTAGTTCATGATGGAAACGGCTCTTTTGAACAGCTCTTTCAGGTGAACGGTTCCTTTATGAAAAGAGCCCGAGCTTTTAAAATGTTTTTTTAAATCAAATTATACAGATTAAATCGAACAAACGCTCAAAAACAGCTGAAGGGCAAAGATAAAATGACGCTTGAAAAATTACTTCGCAAAGCAGTTGTTGCCTTTTTTTCTTAACTAAACTAAACTAAAGTTGTGCCTCTCAGCAAATTAGTTCTCAGATATTACGAGTTTTCTTGCTGGCTTCCTAAATAAATTACATAAAATGAGTCAGAGTTTTTGAACGGCTCTTTGAATTGAACGTCCTTGAACGTCTTGGTTCATCAGCAGAAATATATATAGATAGATATATAGACAATCAATATACACAATGGCCAGCCTTTTTAAACCAAAATGAAAATTGAATCCCATTGAAAAGTCATGAGTCCCAGCACTAGTGACCACTTCTCTGCACTACATATTCTGCCCATTCCCATTGCCCTGTCTATGCTAGCGGCTCATCTGTGATTCCACAATGCCACGGTCAAAAGGGAGCCAGGTCTCACTAGCCTCTTTTATGCCCACTTGAAAGCCTTACACGTCCAAGTGGGGAAAATAGCATTAAATATACATTCTGTTTGGGGGCCCTCTCCGGTTGCCTGCACCTCCTTGAAGACTAACCCAAGCGGCATGGAGCGTGTGTCTGGGCCCATGAATCCGTGTAAGTGGATGTTTTGGTAATGCTTGAAGGCTCTAGAGCTGTGTTACCTTGGAATTGCTGTATGATAACACAGCCAATACAAACAGCGCGTGTAACCTTGACCACACCGAATTATTCTTTTGGAGCGGACTGCGAGCCAAGAGGTGCAAAATGTAAAATTCCAGTGGGTGTCTCCGTGTGTATCTAACCTTGTGAAAACATGGAGACGTGAGTTTGATAGAGTTATTACAAGCCCGGGCTGCTACCATTTGTGTGTCCGAATGTGTTAGCGCGCGCGAGGGAGGGAATCAGGCGGGACATCTCATCACCTCTGGGGCGCGGGTCGGCCCAATTGCGCCAGCCGCTGTTTGTCTTTCATTACTAAAGCCACGAGGAACAGAGGAGCGCGCGTATACAGCTGGTCAATACAGCACGGTCGTGTTGTGGGTAACCGCTGGACAGGCTTGTATGGGCTGGAGATCAGAGATATGACGCAACTGCACGACCGAAGACCAAAGTGAAAGCTGATAGCTGTTGAGATTGATTTCAACGACTCCAGGTAAGGACTGAAGGGAGGGATGTGCTCCTGTAACCAGCCTCACATTGGTATTTTACATTGCAAGAAGCTAAAACGGTAGAGCAATTGGAACATTTGAATCCCTGCCCCCCACAGGTGCAGACTGTTGCTTGGGCGAGACATGTTACCCATTTTGCCTGTATGAATGTGGTGTGCAAGTGAGTAAAGCATGACGATCTGAGAGGCTAATGGTCCCATTCTGCATATTCTCTTTTTAAATTTTGGTTTCAATCTCAAAAAGGTTTTCAGTGATAAAAACCCATCCTTCAATGCCACTGGGGACACCTCTCAGGAACAGTGGCAGGTTTTCTGCTATACGCTCATGTTCAGAATCACCTGGCTAGAGAATTAACAGTGGCGCAAGTAGGAGAGCTGGTCGTCTTGTAATGGGAGGGTTAGTGGTTTGATTCCCGCACTGTTGTTGTGTCCTTGGGCAAGACACTTCACCCACCTTGCCTCCAGTGTCTGCGTACAGTGGTGTATGGATGAGAGTGTGAATGGGTGAATGGTTCCTTGATGTAAAGCGCTTTGAGTGCCTAAAGCAGGGAGAAAAGCGCTATATACTGTAAATGTGACCATTTACCATTTAACCTACTGTGAATGTTTTGGCTTGATGGGGGAAACCAGTCCACCCAGTGAAAACCCAACCCAGACACGGGGAGAACATGCAAACTCCACACAGACAGGCCCACATGATCGTTCGAACCGGGACAAGTGGGACCTTCTTGCTCTGATGCAAGAGTGCTAACTACTTAAGCCACACTGCTGCCTCTGGCAATTGCACTAAAATTGACATCACGGGTAAATCCAGTCATGCCTTGTCTTGGTAACAAACTATGTTAAACTACTTAACTATGTTGTTGGGGTGGCATACTTTTTGACAATTTAGACTTAGATTAAGCAGGGAATTGCGTTGTAACAGTAGCTCAAATAGGAAACAAAAACATTTAAATGAGTGAATATAATATGTACACATTTACAAGTATATGACATCAAAATAGGATGATGTAACTTGTAAATTTACAATACATACAAAGATAAAGATGATGAACATGAATCCACTATAAAAGAACAACGCACAGCGAACATTGACATGAAGGTCAAAGTTATCTCTCACACTCTCACAGAGCGGTGAGTTGTACTGAACATGCATGTGGCAGCTGTAACACCCTGGAAGAGAAAGAGCTCCCTTGCCCCTCTATAGCGCCCTCAACAGTCCAGTTGAGTGGATGTGCAGGGTTGTCCATGACGGAGAGTAGTTTCTTCTTCCGTCTCTCACTGTCACAATTGTCTCCAGCTGCCGTCTCTAGCTTTACGGATCAGTTTGTCGATCTGGGAGGTGTCTCTTTTGGCGGTGCTGCTCCCCCAGCAGACCACAGCACAGAACAGGGCACTGGCCACCACCGACTGGTAGAAGATTTCCAGCAGTTGACCACACACACAAATTGAACGCTTTGACACAGCAGAAGTTTTGACCCATAGACAGTATAGGATGAAAGTGAGTTTTTTTTTAACCTGTGCTTTGGGTCAATACATACCACTAAAGGCTCCTATGCTTTAACCTCTTAAGCCCTGCTGTGTATAGGCAGAATCCCATTATAATAAATAGGGCACAATTTGGCACTTTTTGGCCTAAAAAATTCAAATTTGTAACTTGTAATTGAAAATTTTGGATCCTATTTATATATTTTGTCATAAAATACAGTTTTTCCAAGAAAAAAAAATACACTTTTTTAAAAATAGATTAAAATAATCAAGGATTGTCTCTAAAAGTGGCAAGTCCCCAAAAATGGGGACCCTAGGGCTTAAGAGGTTAATATCATTCACTATTTACAACATGATTTGTCATTAGTATTACATTTTTGCAAAAGTGAAACCTGAAAAGTTATGCTGTGTTGCTTTTAATTCCAGGCTTAGCGTATAATAAAGAAATACTCAGTAATTGGTATTTTCCTCACAAAACCATGTTCCAAATATCCATTAGCTCAATACTTTGCCACCAGATACGCATCAGAATCAGACATATACTGTAACACTTCATCCCTGCACAGTCTTTTGTTCCAGCAGCATGCCGCCAGTTTATTGTTCTTATAAGCGTTCAGAAAAATAATTAGCTGCGCACAAGTTGGCTATATTACATACAAGGCGCTATCTAATCTCTGGAGTATTTTTAATGACGCGCCGGTTCAAAGAAAGAGGACTGCAGCACTGTAAACAGAACAGCACCACGTCTGCATTAGTCAAAACCAGTGTGTGTTTTATCATTGAGGCATTTAGTAAACACGCCGCAATTAGTGGGTGAAGATTTAATCGTCAGAAAAGGCTTGTTGCTAATGACACCGCGACGCCGTGTTGCCCAATAGTGAATTGCGTTTGCTTGCGTTTGTGGAGAACTGTGGAGTGTTTACCTTGGCAGACTGTAACTGTCATTTGTAAAACAGCCACTTGTGTTGCGCTTTGTTGCACAGCGATGGAAATTAGGAGGGTTGCATAAACACTGACTTGGCATCTCATTCTTAAGGTTTGATATAAAGAAGATGGAATTTAAGCTGTGTTTTCCAGCTCTTGTTACCGGTTACAGCCAGCTAAAACTGCTATCGTCTTCTTCAGTCCTTCACATAAATATAAACATGTTGTATCTTTATCCCACTGCTTTTAGATATGTGTTGAAACTGTTCTATGGACATGTGCACTGCAGTAAAACTCTTAAGGCTGGTTTACAGTTGTCCGTCGACTCCTCCCCCTCAGTGGAGAATGGCAACAGCCAATCAGTGAGCTCACCGGAGCTACGGATACGGAGAAGAAACGGAGACGTTCACCTCCTCCCAAATGTCACGATTCACCTTATTCTGCCCCGCCCACCTTTGTTGTAAAAAAAAATCCTGTTTGTATTAGCACTTCCAGTGAGCTGGGATTTCCATTGTTGTCAATGTAAGAGAGTGAAGAAAACAAAATGGGAATGAACAAAAAACTTAAAGGAAAAAAGGGTTTAGTTTCAGTAGAAGGACGACATAAGAGAAGTCACCTAAAATCATATTTTAGAGGTATACACACTTACTTTTTGGTGTCACTGTAACTGGCTAATTGTCTGTGAGGAAAAGATCTCGCCATTAATGAGTTTGTTTTTCCAGTCGTTATGTTATAATAAAAATAATAATGGCTAACACTTGTCTTGTATTGTGCTTTTGAAGTCTGGTTACCAAGTTTCTCAAAGTGCTACACTGTAGACTTTATTCATTCATGCCATACACAGTGGTGACAGAAGCGAGGCTGCCGTTCTGCACCATCGGCCCCTCCGACCACCACCAACTTTTCACTCTCACTCTCATTCATTCTATCATATTGTACATGTTAATGCTGCTGCCAAAGTTTCTCAATTCAGTTAATTCTTCATTTGTGTGCCTGTTTGTTCAACTTAAAATGACATTTGCCATTGGCCAAAAACTTTATTGAGGGATATACATGGGATGTACTACACTACAGCATAAAATGAAGAGTGTATTTAACACTATCTGACCCATATAAGCACTTTGTGATCTGACTACAAGTGTAAAGTGCATTGCAAATAAATAAATATGAGAGTAACAAATGTAATTAACATCAAATTGTAGCATGTTAACTACTGGAAGCGATTAAAAATGAATGTTTTGGCCTACAGAATTAATAATGAATATGTGCATGCAAGGATGACATTTTTTAGTCTCATGCATTTGTTACATGTTTGGACAAACACAATGGTAGAAAACAGTTGGACTGAAGTTTGTACAGACAGATTCATGTTTATTTACTTATTTTATTTATGGAAACTGTTGCCAATTCGAATTTGTCAATTTGAATCCATCATAATGTAACTAGGGCTGGGCAAAAAAACGATTTTGATTTTGTAGCTAAAATCGTTTTTTTATTTAGCAAATTCGAGATTGAATTAACAACAGCAAAAAACAAAACAAAAAGTAAGTCTCTAGCCCAGTCTTGTCAGGAGTTATGAAATGTTAAAGAAATAATTAAAATGCTCAATCCAGCCACTAGGGGGCAGCCAAGATTTTTTTTAAAGAAGAAATTCCACACCTGTCCAGCAGAGGGCACAGACATCGTCTTATAGACATACTGCCTTTGCTCTGCCTGATCCTGTCAGATTTCTGTAGTAGGCCCGCCCACCTGGCCCAGATCAGATTCCAGAATTCCTTATTATATTCTAATTTTTCTATTCTAAACAGCTAAACAGCTGCTAAAGGACCAGCTGAAAATATAATTAATTTTCTAAATGCACCTGAATGCAGAAAATCACATCTGAATAATAATTTTTTAATTTTATAAAAATCAAAAATCAAATTGAAACTCAAATTTAAATAGAAAATCGGGATTTATTTTTTCCAGGCCAAATCGCCCAGCCCTATATGTCACCATTCATAGTGCTAACATCATGCCTCAAACCTTTATCACTATTTGACTTCAAAAACATATGGCTTGATGGACGTCCAGTGCAATTCTTCATCCACAGTTTGGCCACACTAAACTAACATTAGTGTTATTGTACCCTTGTGCTAACAGGTTGATGTATTTGCAGCATGAGGAGCATGTGCTCCCTGTCAGGTGTGCCCTGTCTCTGAGAGGGAGAGGAGACGAGACGCCGTTATCACGGCTCGGCCTCCCCTGACAACTGTCCAATTATGTATATCACACGCAGCCTACTGTTTGCACTAGAAGTAATCAATAAAGGATGTGGCTGAGTGCACATACATTTTGGCGGAACCAAATGCATGAAAAGTTAATCAGACGCTGAGAATCAGATATCGGCGAGGAACAAGTGCTCGTGTGGCCGATAGGAGGAGGGGCAGAGGGAGTGAGCGGGGCCCCTCCTGACGCTGCAAATGGAATGGGTGACAGGTGGGATGAAAAGGCAGCGCTGCGTTTCATGAATAAATGTAAACATAGCACCGTGCAATTACAGCGCCTGGTCATCGCCTTGGGTTTGGGGCGACATCCCCGCAGGTCCGATCTAATGAAAACGCACGGCAGCTTACTGGGGCGTTTAATTGTATATATACGCTAACGCTGAGGGTTAGCAGCGCGGCGGCCTGTTGCGGATGAAAAGCCTAAAGGGCCGCCACTGGAAAATTTGATTCAGTTTAAACATAGCGTTTGGGTTATCGATCGGCGGTGGCAGGTGACATCATCAGCAGAACACGACCTGGGCAGATGGGTTCATTTGGACACGTCATGGAAACACATGGGTCATACAATCACTACAGTCATACGCACAAAGGGCAGTTTACAATGTTGCTGACAACTTGTTGAAGGTCATTATCAATACTTGGTGTTATACGTGTGCAAGGCCCACCCAGTGTTGGGAGTAACTCATTAAAAACTAACTAGTTACTTTTTTCAGTAACTGAGGAATATAATATATTACTTATAATATAATATATTACATTTTATGTAACTCGAGTTACAAGTACAACTCCCTCCAAATCAAGTTGGATGCTGGCGTAGAAGAAGATCTGTGGTGACTTATGTAGCTAACATCATCAAAACAAAACACGAGAGACTGGAGACGACTAAGAAAAAGTAAGGCATAGTTTACATGGCATTTGGCCGTACGTCGGAAGCACGTATCTGTCACACAACAACATATGTCGTTCCCACATCGTATCCTCTCGCTCCCAGCTCCACTGAATACGCTAGAGTAGGTGGTTTCATTTCTCAGCAGGAGGCCGTTTTCAGACGCTCTGCCTCTTGTGAACTATGTAAAACGAGAACGATGACGTCCCAGGCGCTGTCTGAACACTGATTGGCTACATCGCGATCAATAATTATTTGCCTTTCTGGCTTCTCACGTTTATCTTTAGTCAAATTACCTTCTGTAAATAATTTACAATGACTTACTTTTACTTTAGCCCGCACCAGAGTCGCCCCAGAGAGACACAACAACCAGGAAGTTGAAACTGTGATAAACTTTCTTCTTCTTTCTGCTCACAGCGCATGCAAAAGCGTGTGATACGCACACAGTGCCGTTTGCTGGACAAAGGCGTGTACTGCAGTTTCATTGTGCCAAATGAGTTTTTTTTATCACCTCAGAGTTTTCGTGTGAAAGCAGATCGAGAGAGGATGCGACTGCTACATCTTCTGGAGACTGTTGCCGTTTTGTCGCTGTGTAAACTACGCCTAAATCTTTCATTACACTTTAGCTCTGTGGCACTATTATCTCTATTTTTAGTTTATATTTTGTAAAAAAAATAACTCAAGAGTAACTCAAAGTAGCGCAACTCAATTACATTTTTGAAACAGTAATATGTAATACAAACATATTACATTTTTAAAGCTGTAACTAGTAATATAGGATATATTACAATTTTGAAGTAACTTGCCCAACACGGCCAAGGCCATATAACATTTCATCAGCTCCTTGCGTAATTGCCAAAGATGCCAAAGTTTTTCATTAAAATAGAATGGATAAAAAGGAAGCCCCAAAATAAATTATTTATGCAGAAGGTGTTTTCTTGTCTGTAAGTTAACAAGCCTTCTGATTGACTGAGGGCAGATGGTCTGAAGTCTGGAGAGTAGAATGAAACCAAAATCTCAATTTGGCCTAAAATGCTAGGAGGCTGACAACATGCTGTACACATGATGTAAAACAAGAAGCAATGTTTTTATCAGTATGAGTAAGTTGTCTACATCAGTCTAAATGAGTTGAACACATTCTAAAGACACTCATGATGGTCTGTTGTGGATTGCAAGTGTGATTTTTCCTAAACAGAAGGCATGTTTATGCATATCTGCGAGGTATTAACAGCATCCACCTCAGAGGAGGCAGGTCTAAGCACAGCACAGTCCTATCTTTTCTATTACCAGGGTTAATCAATAATTCATGGGTCACAATAGCAGGCGGCGTGAGTGGGGGGAGGGCGGGACACCCCCAGACTCTCTAAGAACAAACCCACAAACAGGAAGAGGAAATGTGAGATGAAATACAACATCTCTGTCAGTGGTCCTGTGAGGGGCGGCCATATTGCGAGGTGATCGGCAGTGACACCAGCGGCCTCGCTCTCCTCCTGTGGCAGAGCGCCGTCACTTAGAGCAGTAATCACAACACGTGTGCGTAATGGCTCCTGACAGCGAGGCCATAATGGGCCACAGTGCAGGCTGCATCCCCTCACACATCTGCAGCACTAACACACGGTCCATAAAACACCTCCCGACATGCTCTGCAGCAGCCATGAAGAGAGCTCTCTGATAGTATGCTAATCTCTGCCATTACCGGGGATGATTTACAATCACTTAAACAGCACACAGACACGGAGGCAGAGGCGCGGGATAATAAAGAGTGTTGATCATTACAGCCCTGTCTCCTTGTGCTGGTGTGTGTTGGTGTGTGTTGGTGTGTGTTGGTGTGTGTTGGTGTGTGTTGGTGTGTGTGTAGCCTGCACTGGCATTTGGCTTAATTACTCACGCATTTTAACATGAAAGAAACAGCAGACAACAGGGTGCTATGGAGTCCTTTATAGTCAGACTCTACTGGTGCTAGCTATATGTGTTCCCCTATTTCACATTCACTACTGAGCACAGCTTTTATCTCCCCATTACCGAATAATCACACCGCGTTACCGTTTATATGTACCATACCAACTAAAGGTCAAAAGAATAAAACTCAAGGTGCATATTAATATTTTGAATTATTCAAAACAATCACTGTTTTATCACTTCATGTTTGATTGAATCTTTAACAGTGGCAGGGCAGATTCCATGCTCCCGCTACCCAGACAGTTATTTCAAGTCCATCTTAACTTCTGTTTTGTCTCTTGGCATCCTTGGATAAAACACTTCACCCACATCGACTCAAGAGACTGAGATATCCCAATTTTAACAGTGTTCTAATACAATTTTATAGAATGACTTCAATTACTCTTTTAGCCCTGAACTTTGGAAAGTACACAATGCAAAGTAAGAATTTTTCTAAGTGTTTTTTTTCTACTCTAGCCTCATTTTTCTCTCCAACCCAGTTCTGCCATAAGTCCCACCCCCGTGCATTCTCATTGGACGACACAGCTTGATTAGGTTTATATTTTAGTTTTAATTATGATGGGTGAGTTTTAAGTTTAGGGTCAGGACAAGGGATATGGTTAAGGTTAGGGCAATGCAGGGGGCCTGGCCATGGCAGAACTGGGTTGGAGAGAAAAAAGACGAGACCCGGCGGTCAGTCAATCAGGAATGGAAGGGGAGGAGCTAGATTGTTTACTTTAAAAATATTTCTCTTTTATTTTTTTTGCAATTTTACAGACTTCTACTTTAATAGTGCAGTGGAGGCTCATTGGCAATCAGGAATAGATTGTTGCTGTTGTTTTGTATGAATGTGCGATAAATACTGGTGGGAGGGGCTGATGGCGCAGATTGGCAGCCTCACTTCTGTCAGCCTACACCAACAGATGCAGCTTACCACCATCAAGGCAGGAGTGAATGAATGATGAGACAGTGTAGCTCTTTGAGAAACTTGTCAATACAGGTTTGTAAAGTGCAATACAAGTTTAGGCATTATTATTAAAAAACAGTGTGTTATTTTATTCAGTGTACATTGTGTTGGGGGACACAGGGGAGATCGTTCTTCTCCAGGGCCGAAAGTAGTTTTTCTTCCGGGGTTAACTCCCTCAACTTCACACTTGCAAAAGTATATGGTAATAGCACCGAAACAACAGGCTGTTATGCTAAAGAGTTGGCTTTATTAGCAGACTGCACTTATATTACAGCACATAGACTCGCTATCTGCCCCAGTCATCACCAGAGCACCCACAGCCATCCGCTACCCGGGCGCCTCTCTCACACGTTCACGCACTGCCCTACTCTGAGCTAAACACTTATAAGCAAGACACATCCCGCAATAATAGACCCATTCACTGTTAGTAAACACAGGCGCGCATCAGGGCAACGGAAGTATGGCGACTAGAGGCGGATTGTCAAGCTACGTATCAGCTAAAGATCGCAAAGCTTACTTTAAAAAGCTCACTTTAACAAATGGCAAGCGGCTCCCAGATCCCTGTACAATTACTGAATGGGAGGATGATGTTAGTAAAATTAAGTCCATGTTGACTATTTCGTACAGCCGTAAACACAACAACCTGACATTTTGATGCTGATAGTTAAGCTTAGCTTATCGTTGTGCTTCCTCGCCTTGTGTAAACAATGCTGGGTACACAATCCGACGCGGTACTTCCGTTGGCAAGTAGGCTGTGATTGGGTCTATTGTAATGATGTGTGCGTTTGGTAGGATTTTGTTCTGCCCACCAGTTGGGGGCGCTACACCCTAGTATTAAAGGTCACCTCTTTGTGACGCTCTTTCTCTGGCCTTTGTACTTCTGCCTCGGTGTTGCACTGGTGCTCCGTATTTAGCAGTGCTGTCCGGGTCAGAGGGAAGCGTGTCATGGCGCAATGCTGGTGCGCAAAGCTGGTGCCATCACTGTAGATGGGTTTGTGCGTCCGATGGTCCTGTGAGGTGGGGACAGGTTAGCCTGCCTAGCGGCCAATCCCTGTTTGCGTAAAGCTGCGGATCAAACATGTTACTCACGGGCCTGTGGTTCGAGTGGACGCATCAGCCAAAGCCATATGTCTTGTCTTGTCATAGCCTACGTCCTGTGTTTACATCAGCCACCTGCTCAAGAAATGGACTTCATGTGACACTGTGAACTGTGGGCTTTGTTACTATGGACTTTCTTTTAGTAACAAAATATGAATCTATAGGCAAAAGAACAACAATCTAAATCGACTCAAAATAAATTATTACTAAATAATGGTATCTTGTCCTATGGTCAATAATGTATCTATGTCCTTGAATTTGAGCTTTATGTCGAGAGCTAAGGTTAAAGTACCCAGTTACATTTAAAGATGTTTATACAGTTAATTGAAAAATGCTAAGATACATTTATTCTATTATTATTACTAGATGTTTGCTAATTTATTTTCTCCTTTCATGGCACATTTCCTGACTTTCCCTGTGTGATCGTATCTTAAGAGCTATTGTAACAAGTACATTTTCTTGTGAGATCAATAAAGTATTATGTAGTATATTTTTTCTTGAAATGAAACCGGAGTGTGTTTCGAGACAGGCGTTACTCTTGAGCTGAAGCCCTTGTTGATTTCTAGCAAGAGTGGGCGGAGTCTGATTGCGGGGCGGAGTCTTGCCCTCCACTTGCCCCCTCTGTGATGTCACCAGGCCACATGGGCACCCTGTAACCCGCTGGCAGGGAGCTAGGGCATCACACCTCTCTCTCTCCGTCGCGTTTCTACATGTTACGTCGGGAAATAGGCATCCATTTTTCATGTGCAGGCAGCGCTTTCTGGTGCACAGATTGAACGGGCCGGAGATAAACAGTGGCGTGTTAATAATTTAGCGCGGTGACACTGACCTTATTTTATGCCTTTCAACCTGGGCTGATATTTTGATGCACGCTGCCCCGCTACTCCCCGGCACATGGGAGGGTTTGACGCGACGTTCAAAGACGGAGGGGAAAAACACACTTCCTGGTTGACAGAGGTTACATCAGCGCCGAAACCACCTAAAGACATTAGCAAAAACACGCTGGAAACGAGCTGCCTGACATTTTTTTTTTTCCTTTTCTTTTTTTTTTTTTTTTCTTACACTCTCGCTCTGTGGAAAAATCTCTCTCTATTTCCGCAGAAACATTGTGAATGCTAAGTGTCGGTTTGACAAGTGCGGCTGACAGCTGTGCACATGCCTTGAAGGTGAACCGTGAGAGGCTTTGACAGGGGGACTAAAAAGGCACCGGCAACCTGTTCACAATGCACCATGGGTAACGGAGTCTGCACACAGGGAGAGCCGGGGTCCAGCTGTAACTGTAAACACAGGCATTGTGTACAGCGTGAAGATACGGTGTGTTAATGTGTAGAGTCATGTCACGGGCACATTTTTGGATTAGGTGTAGAAATGGATTTTACAAATGAGAACGCCACCATTAACAAGCAATATCTGGATAAACGCAAAGAAATATCCAAAATGTTTAATATAACATCTGGTTAACTAATAACATGTCCAATATATATAATAACATATATAACAGTCCAAAACAAGAAGAACATAAACTCCAAGGATAACGTGACAGACCGAGTACAATACAATCCACCGACAATGGACAAGGGAAACACTGGGTATAAATACATGAGGGAACGAGGCACATTAGGACGGGGCAGGTCATCAACACAGGGGAAGTCATACAGAAAGGACAGAACTGACAAAACAAAATAAAACAGGACAGGGACAGAGGAAGACCAAAAAACAAACCAAAATAAGAAAACTGAATGCAGAACATGACAACCCTACGAGAATTTTCTGGAACAAAGCTATGTTTTAGGCAAATGCTTATAATTTAACGATAGTTCAACCACAGGTGAGACTAATACACCACAGGTGTCCAGCAGACTATTACGGTTGACTATAAAAGGGTGTTACTGAAAGAAAACCACTTCCCATTTCATGCCGTCAGCAATGACATCACATGAAAGAGAACTGACACAATGACCTGAGAAAACAGGTGCGTTTGAGATGGTGCTGCACCTCGTCTGGATGATCAACGAGAGTAGACCAATGTAGACGAGCGCAAGTCAAGCTGGACACGCTGCACGGCCCGAGAACTGCGAGGGCTGCCTCAGATCACGCAGGGTCTCGTCAGATATCACATGCATTTCATGTTGAAGTTGAATAAAACTCATTTCAAAGTCTCTGCTCTGTTTCCTTTACACTTAAGCAACAGATTGTACATTTATGACCAGAGCAAATGCTCCTATTAAGTTTGAAAGATGAAATATTACCTCTAAATCAAATGTTTGAACTGGAAAGCATCATCATGATGTTTATTTAAGGGACAGTGGAAAACTTCAATAGTTTCAGTCATATTTAATGTTGGTGACGTGGCCAGCACTGAGGAGAGAACCACGAGGACCACGTTTCTGATCACAACAG
>OMNZ01053473.1:0-18812 GCA_900303255.1 Lesueurigobius sanzi
ATAAAGAAACGTTGAATCAGTGCAATAACTAAACACCTTATGGTAAAGATTAGGCCATTTATTTGTTTCCAGGTGAAAGTTCACATGTTAAGAGATTATACTGGCCCAAAATTTGGAAATTGAAACAAAAAAAGACTTTTGCCAGTATGTGTACATATAAAAATGCATTGTGTAAAAAAAAAAATCATCAAATTCCTTGCTGTAAATTCCTTAAAGGCACAGCTCTTGTAAAAATGTTCCCAGTCGGACATTAGGCATCTATCACTGCTGCCACATATCTCTACGTGACACCGAGAGGGGAAACAAATGGGAATTCCGAGTTCAGGGAACACATGTTGAAATGCCACAGAGGCCTCAGACGATGGATCAAACTCAGGGGCCACAGCAGGACTCGGCTCAACTCCATCAGTCAAAAAGAGCTCGCTTCAGCCGAGTGTGACCGTGAAAACAACTGCACTACACTCCCGTCGAGCAAACGCCGAGTTCAGCCCCGAGCACAAAAGTAAGGTCACATAATAGGCCATTTTCTTCTGTGGTAGCAACTTCTGATGTTTTGATAGAAGTGTAGTTATTTTTCAGTGTTCTGTGGCGACTGTAGAGGAAAATTGTGGCTATATTCCGGCTTGTTTGCACCCGTCATATTTTTTGCGGTTGCGTTCAGGTGACATCACTGCATTCTTAGTTTATTTCTATTTTCTCTGTAGTTCCTGGGGCATGAAGCAAAAACTGGCACAATGCCTTCTGTGTCAGAACATATGAACCAAGGTCTAATTATTTTGAGTAATCTTAAAAAGGCAATTCATTCTTTAAACACTCATCAGTTACATTACGCCTATGGGGTCGGTTTACATTTGACAGCATTCAGTGTGGCAACTGCACTGGGATAAAAACTGTTCTTCAATCTATTTGTCCTGGTCTTAATGGACCTGTGCCTACTCCTTGAAGGTAGTAATTGAACGAGGGAGTGTCCTGGATGTGAGGTGTCCCTGATGATGGTTTGGGCCTTCTGTATAGCTCTGTCAGAGAGAGGGGAGGGCAGCCAGTGATCTTCTGAGCAGTCTTAATGATCTTCTGAAGCACTTTCCTCTGAGCCCCTGTGCAGCTGTTAAACCACACACACATGCAGTATGTGAGGACGCTCTCTCTTTTTCTTTCATTTCTAATACGGTTATAAAAGTTTATGTATTTAGGCTATTTTTATTTATTTATTTTAATTTATATTTGACTGGATTTCATATATTAAATGCTGCTTTACCAAGAAATTGCCAAAAACATTGGTCTTTTTTCTTTTTATTTCATCTTGAAATCATCTTGGGACCCCACCCCCCGAGAGCTCCCCACCTCCACTTTAGGAACCAATGCAGTAAACTAAAGCATCCAGTTAGGAAATCCTGACCAAGATCCCGGCACAAGACATTGGTGATGGGTGCACTTTGGTCGCCCACTGTTCCTTTTATGGTTTCTCTGAGGCACTGGTTGGACGGTCTAATGCAGAAGACATTTGGACAAATGCAACATGGTTTTACCACAATAAAGTTTTTCAATGAAAGTTGTTATGGGGAGTATAGTTAGAGATGCATGATCTAACCGCACAGGACTCAGGCTTAAAATGAAATACTGTTGCCTAAATCTTATCTTTTGGAAGGACAAAGGATGATCAGTGCTGACGAAGCTCTTTGGATGAAGAGTGAAAAGTCCTACGCTTCAACTACAGAGTACAGGTGAAGACTGAAGAATCTTTGCCTACGATGGAAGGACGATCTTACAAAAATATGGATTCATGACTCATGTTATACCTTTTGGCTGCCATAGACACTCCCATGTTTAAGATGGCTTTCTAGGACCCATTCCTCCATTTGCCACGACCAAAGAAAGCTACTACTGAGCTTAAATTATTCAGATCTTCCAAAGGCTTGATGGTGTGCGGATTCCTTTTTACTTAAAGTTCACTGAGTTCCTCCCTGATCCAAATCACCCGTCTCCAGGTTCCTATCCTTGTTTTGCAACTACTTCCCAGACTCTGTTATTATTAGTCGTTTTGTAAGGAATATTTTCTCCCCAAAGTCGTGAAAATACAGCAGAGATATTCAACAAATTAAGATGCAAATGAGCTGCTTTCCATAGCAAGCATGTAATCACCAACAAAGCGTTCCCATCAAATGCTTTGCTGCTTTTGAGTGTAATTGCAGATTACTTTAATTACCTTCCCTCAAGCTCACTGTCGAAAAATAGCGCACAAACTATTTCATCAAGAGTCTTCTCCTGCGCCCTGCCCTATTTTCAGATTTGAAAGTGTTCCTGCTGCTTTGAAGGCAGAAAATTGGTGGGAAGATGGCTAGAATTTACTTTATTAACTTTTTGAACAAATAGTAGATGTAAAGTTTTGTTTCCTTGTGATCTATTAGCATGCATTTGTCAGATAGCTCGACGATGACATTTTGGATATGACTAGTTTAGCAGAGAAAGTCCCTTAGGGTTGTAAGGTCTGTAAAGGTATAAAGTCAGCACCATTTATATTATAGCAAATCTGGTAAAAGGTTCCATACTTTCACTTTGGTAACTTCAGTGTGACATGATGACGGAAATGAGCTTGATGTACAGAGAAAGACGCAATGAAAAGACAGAAAACCGTCTGTGTAGGTTCTCGGTTGTACAGGAGTTGTCCATCGTAGGCCAAAATTGAAGACTGAAGAATTTTGGCCGACAAAACACAGAAAAGTTTACGGTGAAACAAAAAAAGGACCATGGAAAAAGTAAAAAAAAAACTTTTAGGTTTTAGTACATGAAAAAGGGTGAGTGAGTGCTGCTGGGGGTTGAATTTATCACAAAGTCAGGTGCTCTTCAAGGTTCCATGCGAAAAAAGCGCTCGATTTGCAGAAAAGAGAAGGGGTCCGAGGCCCTACTGATTTAAAAGACCTTTATTTTCAACGGGACATCCCCACCAACGCGTTTCCACCTGTCCTATAGGTCTTCACACAAAAACAATCAATATCATGTGCAATAGAATATATATACCCTAATGTAGCGTCCTGAGTTCCAGCACCTCCCCAAAGTCCACTTTAACCACTGCTTATGTGCATGTTTTTGTTGTGGGGGGAAACAGGAGGAATCCTACGCAGATACGGGGGGAGAACATGCAGACTCCACACAGAAAGGCCCTGTCTGACCCGGGGATCGAAACCCAGACCTTGTTACTGTGAAGCACAAGGGCTAACAGCTGTGCCACCACTGCAACATCTCCACTTTAATAGCTCCTACAGACTCCAAAATGTCCTTCTAATGGGACACGATGTTGATATTGTGTCATTGAGTCAGTACTAAAACACATCTACCTATAGACCCTAACATTTGGGGCTTAGCTGGAGGCGGAAAGCTAGATCCCTATCTATTTCCATTGTAGCTGATAAACAAATGCCTAACTGTTGTTGTAAATGTCAGATAAAACCTTATTTTATCGTCTCAAATGTTGTTCTCTTCTTCTTGCTCCTTAAGCCACAACAGGACCACATTTTTCAGTTGTAGTTTTACACTTGTAATCGCTAGTTTTAGTTTAAAGTTATTTCCCGTGCCCACTTCCTGCCTCCAGCTGATGTCACTGATGACGTAAGCAGCGAAAGGGTCTATATCTCTACAATTTGGCTGCTCCATTAATGACTTACATCCCATTTTTTCCTGGTGTTTTGTTGCCGCTGTCACCCATGTGTCATCCGTGTTACTCATCGCTCTATTTCTTTGATTTGGTATGTCCACCGCGACAAAAAGAAACAGCTTAGTGAGGGGATTTCTCTGGCTTCGCTGAGGGAGGCTGCCCCGATGCTTTCATGTGATGTATGGGGTGTGTAGCATAGGGATGAAATTATGTAATCGGGCATTTAGGGCACGGACTGTCTTAGCAGAGGCTGTTGGGGTAGATTTATAGTGGCCCGCAAGGTTAGCAACGCATAATGCTTTCCTCACTCACGATGAATGCTCTCCAGTATAGCATAGTGGACATAGTGTTGGGGGGAATATAAATAGCGCTGGAAAACGGGAACATCAAGAGGAACAATGTTTAAGGGAATGTTTGTAGGATGCACAACAGCTACCACAGCTGAACTTTGGTTGGCTAGAATGTCAATAGAGCTTGAATGGACAGGCGCTGGGATTGTGGATGAAGGAGAGAGTCCTTTTCCACACTGGTAATGGAGGACCCGACAAACCTAAATGCAAGGCTCGAACTTAAACAAATATTAATGATGAATAAATTGGCATGACAATCGTTATCAGTAAAGCTAACATTTGATTTGAACATGGTTGCCTCACATTTAAGGACACAGATGTTCATGTTTATGACCTTGCTAATCACTGGCTTTTTGTCTCGGTGTCAAAATGTGATGCTGGTGTGTAAATATATCCATCAGCTTTAGTCCTTTAGAGTTCCTCACAGATAATAAGCTAATTAGAGTGAAAAGTATATGATATTACCGCTAATAAATGATTTTAGGTAACTTATTTTCATGCCGTCCTTCCACTGAAACTAAACCTAAACGTATTTCCTTTGAGCTTTTTGCAAATTGTTTGTTCATTCCCATTTCATTTTCTAAGCCCTCTTACATTGACACCAATGGAAATTCCAGCTCGCAGGAAGTGCTAAGACAAAGAGGAAATGCTTAGACGACAAAAGTGGACGCCTCCTCATCCTCTCTAACGCTGTGGTATCACTGTGGCTCCTCCTCCGCAGCCAGTTAGAGTTGGATTAGCGAACGCGCCTCTTTCACGGCAGATTTCAAATTTTTGGTGTGGGTGGAGTAAGGCTCTGGCACGCCCGTTTAGACCCTCTTTAAATATTGATTTATTATAAGAGACAGCTAACTCTTCTTTTTTTTTTTTTTTTTTTCACGACATTCTGTACAATACTGGTTCAGTAGTTTAACATAAATTGACATAAGCATAACTTAGCTAACTCTTCATAGGAGTAAACAAAAACAGGAAACAGTCATTAGCCTAGGAAGTTAGCAGGAAGTTGCTAAGTAACATTCCGTTACATTTGTAATACATTTAGACTTACAGGCCTTAAGATCACTTAAAGAAGGCTCTAAATGTAATTTAATAATCAGTTCAAGCTAACAAATAGTATGGTTCACCAACTACTGAGAAAAAACCCTGGGAAGTGGCTCCTAAGGGTTTTTAAAATGGCCAGACAATCAAATAGATTAAATTGTATTTATTTGATCAGGGATAATGCATGACATCAGTCCAAGAAAAGAAAAGAAAAGTGTCAGGTTATAGCAAGAAATGCTCATTTCCAGCCCAGTACCTGGATAGGTTGATGTTACACTTACAAAAGTACATAAAATGGTGACAATTCATATGCATAGAAACAAGCAGTATTTCAAGCACATCTTTAAAATCAGCCCCACTTCAGGAAAACATCAAACATTCACTAAACCCTAATCATTCAATGCACACAGGTTTGTTGTGACAATAACCATTTTTTTGTATAATTTATACATGAGATAATGTCATTTGGAAGAGTGTTCCAATGGCTTTATATGAACGATTGTTGTCCAAATGTAGTTCTGTACACCTGCAGATAAAAAGACACACTATGTACAGTTTTATACTAAATATTTCACAAAAATTGCCAGAGAAAAAATAACATTAACAATGTCTGCCCTCTTCCATTTACAAGTACATCCCTGTATTCTCCCTGTCCAGTAAACTGCAGTAGTCAGACCAAGGCTTGTACTGTGTGAGCACAATCCTCTTTGGCCCTCTATCCCTCCACTATCACCCCATCCATCGTACAGCTATAATCCCCTCCCGGCAGGCGCGTGCCCACTGCCCTCCCTCTCTTACCCCTCCTCACATGGGGCAGCTGGGGCAGTCTGAACGGTGCCCGGGCCCTGATCTCCGGACAGTGGATTAAACGCTCAGTGCGAGAACAGCTGTGAGCTACGAGCCATCTCCAAATGTAAATCTAATCGTTCCAAACGACCAAGCATGCAGCGCTCCGTGTGTCTTTAGCAGAGGGGACCGGGAGGCTCCTCTGTTTTTGAGTATGCGGGGGGTATTCGGAGTATGCTATGAACGAGGTGGGTGGGGATCAGGAGGAGCAGTGTGTCCTGTACACTCACCATTGCCGATGTTTTCAACTGGAATTTCAGTAAAAATGATTAGTCTGCAAAAAGTGATCTAGAAATAAGTCATTTTGTGTTAATTTCAAGTTCAAGTTTCCAAGTTTTTTCCAGTGGCTGATAATTTCCTTCAGTGAGAATCTACAATATAATTGCTTGTGTATGAATTGTGCTCTTCAAATACATTTGCCTTTTGCCTAAATAGTCTTAAAATAAGATACAAACCAATACATTAGAAAGTGTTTCCAAGCTTTTTGCCGGTACTGTATGTGAAGTGCTAATATTAGAAGTATCTGGAATGCACAGCCCGTGTACAGTAGGTCATGGAGGTCAAGACGCACAGTGTTTTCTATAAGTTCCGATAAGGAAAAGGAAATGTCTATTGTAACACCTGTCTCTGATGGAATTCACACTTGTGGAAAGCCCAACCTCAGTTTAAAATAAGACGACTAAGCTACACTGCTAAGAATATTAATCACAATTTGATTTCTTTAGACCAATTAAGATTTAGTCGCTCATTTCCCAGATTTTTTGTCTTATTCTGGGATGATTCTGACTTCTTTCAATACATTGCTTCTTCTTTCAAGTAAATTTATTTGCCAATGGAGTAAGAATAGGCCTCATTCATGAATGTTTCCTTAAGAAAAAGTTCTTAAGAACCACTTAAAACAAGTTTCTGGAAAATCTTAATAAGGTCTCAATGGAGGTTGTCCATTTTCATACTCGTGACTGCCACCTCTGGCCGTCCGCGTAACTGCAGTCTCCATGTTAAGCTGGTGAATGACTGCTGCCTAGGCCCGAACACGCAACTTTAGAGAAACGGTGCAGGCTTATAGCGGCAATTGAGTGGGATAGGTGTGGGCTCACAGTACAGCGCGGGACATTGATGGAGCATGTAGGGGGTGGAAAATATATAATTTTTAAAATTTGAACTTCCGTAGAGTCCCTTTAAAGAGAGATGCCTCATGAACGTGACACTAAGAACACCAGTCCCCTCATTATCAGGACATTTACATCATATTGACTATGTAAATACAAAGACACGCCCTCTAAACTTCCATATAAGGGCATGAGGCAGTAATCATTTACATTTACTCGAGTACATGTGAGTAACTTTTGAAGTTACTATACTTTTTGGAGTAATTTTATCACACAGTACTTTTTACTTCTACCTTTTTTTAAGTAACGTTACTCCAATTGTAAAAAGCCGAGTGTATTTAGGCTAAAGTCCCTCGTCTGATTACGACAGGTGTGACTCAGAGCAGTGGCACTAACGAGCTGCAGCTGTCACCTGTGAATGTCTGAGTCAGACTTATCATTTCTGCTCCAAACCACCACTGATCACTTTCATTCTCTCAAAAAATATATTTTAAAATTATTATTATTTTTAGGGATCATTTTGACAGTGATAATATTCTAAAACTTCAAATTTGTGCGTACGTTTGTTTCCTGAATGAGGCCCAAAAATGCAGAATAACTTTCTCCAGCTGAATTCAGACAAAACTTTTATTATCGTCCTTTGCCACAGAAGCAAAGAGAAAGTGTCATCAGTCATCTCGAGTTTCTCAACCTAAAACAGGTTAGAAATCTCGGGGTGATCATGGAGTCAGACCAGAACTTAAACAGCCACATTAGATCAATAACATCAGCAGATTTGTACCATCTAAAAACATTGCTAAGATCAAAGGTATTATCTAAACCAGATTTAGAGAAGCTGATCCATGTGTTTGTCTCCAGCAGGTTAGACTAACTCTCTAAACAGCTGCAGGACATCCAGAACGCTGCTGCTCGAGTCCTGACTCGAACCAGGAAATACAACCATATTAGTCCAGTGCTCAGGTCTCTGCACTGGCTTCCTGTCGCTCAGACAATAGACTTTTAAACAGCTCTGCTTGTCTACAAGTCTCTTCATGGTCTAGCACCAAAGTACATCTCTGACATGTTAGTGCCGTATGAACCATCTCAGGCTCTGAGGACCTCAGGGAGTGGGCTCCTGATGGTTCCCAGAGTCAGGACTAAACATGGACCTCAGGGAGTGGGCTCCTGCTGGTTCCCAGAGTCAGGACTAAACATGGTGAGGCTGCATTTCAGTTTTATGCAGCAAAAATCTGGAACAATCGCCATAAGATGTGAGACAGGCCTCAACTCCAATCCAGGCTGAAAACAGTTTAATATATGGCAACTGAAAGTATTTTATCAGCACTCTTCACTTTTCATGTAATTAATTAATGATTGTATGTATGTTTTGTTTGATTTTATTTGTCTTCTTGTAGTTTTATATCATTATGAAGCACTTTAATGGCCTTGTGTATGAACTGTGCTCAACAAATACATTTACCTTGCCTTGTTCACGGAGGCCCCTCGAAAACAACATGGCACATCTCAAACTCATCCCATTAATCAGTCGACTTCTCAGACAAAGCTCTTCCTCCAAATCCCACCTTTGTCCGTTGGACGTAATAAAACTACAAGTACAAGACTAGACTAAACCTGGGCATTTCATTGGCGGCACTTAACCGTCCGAGACTTAAACCTTTTTTGATCAAATTACTGTGGACTCTGTTCCCGAGGTGCTCTGAGGACAGAAACTCACTTTTTGTTTACTTTCTGAGTCCTTAGATCATATGAGAGCGGAGCGGGGCTTTAAATTTGCGGCTCGCTCGCTGCATTAAAACTTAATAGTCCCCTTTCCGGCTGCGGTGAGATTTTATCAGGGAGAGAGAATGAGGCCCTTTTGGAAGAAGGGCACAGCCTGTCCACGGATATCTCTTTAGTCGAGGGAGAAGACATTTTCAATGATTATGAATGCATGTGAGGGGCTAAAAATACACTGGGATTAGAGAGTCTTAGGGTTTTTACATCAGTGATATTGCTGTTAGGAAATTAATATTAGATGGCCACTTCACTGATATTATACTTTAGACTATAGGGATCTCACCGTTCTGAACTTCTGAGTGACGATTATTGTAGGGAACAATATTGCGATTTTACGATTATTCACGATTATCGGAATTTAGAAAGAAAATACAGAGAATTTCTCAAAATCTTGAGATTTAGGCCATGTTTAGACCACATTTAGACCAGGTTTAGGTCAGGTTTAGACCAGGTTTAGGCCAGGTTTAGACTAGGTTTAGGTCAGGTTTAGGCCAGGTTTAGACTAGGTTTAAGCCACGTTTAGACCAGGTTTAAGCCACGTTTAGGCCAGGTTAAGGCCAGGTTTAGACCAGGTTTAGGTCAGGTTTAGACCATGTTTAAACCAGGTTTCGGTCAGGTTTAAGCCATGTTTAGACCAGGTTTAGGCCAGCTTTAGACCAGGTTTAGGTCACGTTTAGACCAGGTTTAGACCAGGTTTAGGCCATGTTTAGGCCAGGTTTAGACCAGGTTTAGGCCAGGTTTAGACCAACGTTAGGACACATACAAACTGAGAAATGATTAACCTTGAGTCCTAAAATTCTAACGATTAACATACCGTGAGCTTCCCTGACAGACATAAATTTGACTAGGAATGAAATCCTGAAAAATAGCACAGAACAAACCTTCATAATATTGTCAAGCAATAGACTAGGTAGTCTCTGTTCATTGAAGTTACAATGGAGAAAAGTTAATTCTGTGCAATAATTACACTCCTTATAGTGAATATGATGTCCTTTTTCCAGGTGAAAGTACATATTAAGAGAGTAAACTGGGCCAAAATCTGAAAATTGAATTGAGTTTTACCTGCAGTGTCTCCCCTTAAATAGGAGAGACTTTATAACAGTGATTTCTATGATAATTATGGTGTATTGGAACTTTTCTTCAAGCAACTTTCTGTTTACAATAACATCAGCTTTTGCATTTGTGTTTCTCAATGGCCAACTCCCTTCAGTATTTGGTTTAAGCTGCTTTATCTGGCAGCTCTGTTTGCAGGCTCTGATAATCTGCCTACTTCTCTTATTGTGTGATATTTTAATCATGGCCATGTGAATGATTCATGCTCTGTTCCTGTGGGTTCTCATCAACTTACCTCATTTGAACAGCTTCCCCTCATGCGCTGGAGAGCTCGGGATTGTGCCGCTAAAAAGGTTTTCTGGCGTATTCCCTAATAATAAACGAAGAGGGATTTTGAAATGTAATGAGTTACTGTTTACTCTTGGATTTCTATTTCATTTGGAGCTGGTGCCAGTACAAATCTAAGGGAGAGAAACAGACTTTTTCGAAAAAGAAAATTGACAATTGGTATATTATTCTTTCAGTCCTTTACTGGCAAACATCATGCATGTTTTATTTTTTTTATTGTTTATATTGTCACCACTTTTAGGCACCTTTTATGAAGAAAAAAATAGACCTAGTTCATATGTGCTGAAAGACAACACATTGAACTGTGTGACAGTTTTTGTTTTATTTTGATTGGTCCAGGAATTATAGAGAAATTGTCAATAAACTAGACTAGAAATCTGCATTTAGACAGTTACCATAGTTACCAGCACAGAAATGTCAGATGCCCTCCACCTCAATTTAAATTATAAATGAATAAATCACATGAACGCAACCAACTGGATGTATTTACCGGTAGTGGCAGTGAGTTGTTCGCAGCTCTTTTGTCTACTTTTCATTTTTCATGTTGTTGTTTTTTAGCTACTGTGAAGTTTTTAGCTAATATTTCAAAAACATAAGCAAAATATTTTCCTACTGACTTGATCCAGAAGCAAAAAAGCATGAATATTTTTGCCAGATGCCATTATTTTTTTTTTTACAACCAGTGAAATATTTGAATTGGAGTCTGCATAAGGCAATGATCAAACAGGTGACCACAATAACAAATGGTCCAACACTTGTACAAAATGCTCCATATTAAAAGGCACACAGCGTAACATTTTACCTGATAAACAGAAAAGAATAGCCTTAATTGCCTAAACAAACCAAGGACTTTGGTTTGGTGTGAAAACGTGAAAAAGTATAGTATGTCCTCTTAAAAAAGGCATCTCAAGCATATGTTGTATGGCAAGTGCTAGATTGTTGGGTCGGTAGGAGCGGTTGGAGCGGTCTGCTGAAATGTTGGATAGATCTATGATGACGAGTGCATCAGGGTCCAAATGGAGTAAAAAACAGCCCTGAAGAAGACCACTGCGCTGGTCGGCCATGTCCCGGACTTTCATACATAGCCAGAGTCGGATCTTGCTTTTTTCTATTTAGATCTATGAGTTGGTTTGTCTCAAAATATACCATAACCTACCACTAAACCTAACCCTAACCCTAGCCTTAGCCATATCCCTGTTCATAACCTTAATTTGTGTCATGGCGTGTCAAGTTTTCACAGCAGACCGACCCTCCCAACCCGACTATCTAGTATTAACCATATTTGTATTGTATCCCACTGAAAAAATACAAAAACAATTGTGTCTAGCAGAACATTAGGAGCAGGTGTGTTTATGCATTGTTTACTAAATGTTTTGACTATTTAGCTGCTCTTGTGATTTAGTGATTTGAACATTTTACCTGCAATTTTCACTGTGTGGCTTTAAATAAGAATAACCATGGAGGCACTTTGAAACACTGAGGATATTTGAGTATATTTTATGCATTTGGCACCATGCATAAACTTCTCATTGTCGAGAAAAGCGAGTCTAAGAAGAAACATCATGAGATGCTCTGAAGTGAGGAGTGACCAAATAAACTACCTCTCCTCCCAACGCCTGCCTTTCCTTTAAACATCACTCGCTCACATGTTTAACTAAGTCATGGCTCTATCTGCAGCTCAGCAGCTCCGAGGCTGTATATACTTTCGGGGAAGTTGGTCGGTGGGCTGAGCAGAGCGGAGAGGAGCGTGGCAGCTGCACGGGTGGAGCCTGTGGGTGGTGAGGGTGACACTTTAATGGAATCTATAATACATGTGAAGTGGGTCAGTGGATGAGTATCCTATTACAGCGCCACACAGAACAAGGTCCACTCAATGTCTGTCTGCGCTCAGAGCTCACAGCGACCAGGATCACAAGATTAATCACATCATCTCGACTCAAAACCTGCAGTTAGTAAAATAATGTCTAGTTAGTCTTCTAATGGTTCTCAACTGGGATGGCGTCAGGACCCACTATCACACTATAATGCCAAGACAAAACCCGAAGAATAGGATTTGGTATATAAATTATGAAAAATACAGTATTTTACCACAAATTATAGTTGAATAATTGTTAAATAATGATATAAAGCTAAAATTATGATGAAAATAACAGACAAAGGACTATTTTGCTGGTTTAGATTTAAAACAATGTTCAAGCATGAAAAATAAATACAAAGAAATCATTTTCAAGAACTATGAATACAATGAATTGTTCACATGGTAATTGATCTGTGTTTTCCTTTAGTGTTTTGAGTTTTATTAAAATTGTAAATTCAAAGCAACAGGGAATTAATTAAATGTATGCTTTGGACAGGGGGTGGGATTAAATAAATACTTCTCCCACTCCTTTTGGACATGTCAACTTGTAAACTGGTTGTAATAAACTAATTCATACATTTTTTCATTTACATTCATACATATTTAAACAACCTTATCCAGGCAAAGGCTCACTACCCAGTAAAAATGATTCCACAACCGACTTTTGAGTCCCGACCCACCAAGTTGTCGTCTGTACTATCGTCTCCAGTTTAATGGTGCAGAGGTTTTGGATTTCATCATGTTTCGTCAGTGCCTAGTAATCCTTTTTATCAGTGTGAGGTGTTTAGCTAAAAAATAACCCCTCCTACTGGATTGGTATACAGCAGGGGTGTCCAAACACATATTTCAGTGTGCATGACAGCGGTCAGTGCAGTGAAACATCCAATTAGGCATATTTACCAGAGATTCAACCACGAAACCACACTTTCATTTAGGCTTGGAATGGTAAAGCAGCTCTGTCTCACACTGAAATGGAAGATATTGAGGTTGTAATCGTCTAAAATGATCAAACTTAAAAAAGGAAAGTAAAATTACCATCTCGGTTGATGTGTGCCAACTCAGAAAGAAGCCTGAGGGCCAAACAAAATGAGTCTCCGGGCCGCACTTTGGGCACCCCTGGTATACAGAGCCGGTATAATCGTCCAGCAGCAAAAAAAAGTCTTTAGTTGCTTCTTGGATGAGAGGCAAAACATCCATATACAGTAGACTGCCAAGGCTTACATAAGAACTTTTGTCAACAATGTGCCCTGTCCAATCAATAATCAATTTCCCCAAACGGACAACAAAGGCTGATCTAATGAGCATATCCGCAAATGTAACAGACACATATCATAGTTCAGACATTCCTCCAGTGCATGAGGTCCGTGTTATTGAGCCATCTGCCTGTATATGACCTGCTCCATCCTCTTCTCCAACATCCATGTAATCCCTCAGTATTTATTCATGAGGCTCTTCTTTGGTATTTCTGGAGGCCTCGAACTCCTTCCTTCAATTCAAAATCAACCCACTTCTTCCACCTCTTGTTATTCAGTGTTTTTTCCTCCTGTGTCCAAATGCTCACACATCGCATCAGTAGAACTCCATTCACAGGACTGGATTCTGCCACAATCATAAACAGACGATTATCTAGATATTTGTCATCATCTTTGTGACCATTGAGTCTTTATCTTTGGCATGTTACAATTTACTATGGACTTAGGTTACTGGGTCACAACTGAAATCTCAGTTAAATTTGGTTTGCGGCCATGTCCTATGATAATACTTACTGATGTGTTGACAACAGTTGGCAACAACAGAAGTTGTGTGTGTGTGCGGAGACCTCTGTTTGGATCCTTTTGCATGTTTGAGTTAAACAAGTTAAACCTACAATGACAGCAAATGTCAACCAGAAGGGCAGATGGATAATGTTTTCTTTTATCTCTCTTAATATCTTTTTTTCAATTTGGTGTTATGATCAACCTGATTATACCAGAGATGTTCAAGCTGGGAGGTTCAATGCAAAAACAAGAGTAGATATAATGTTTACTCCATGTACTCGATAAAGGATGAAACAGTCCAAAAACGGGCTTGGTCACCTGCGGAGCATTCAGTCTATACCAATCAGAATGTAGAGGGCTTTAGAGAGGCATTGTCTTAAACCTAAACAAGGCACCACAACAGATAAGTACTTTTGTTTTTGAAAGGTAAGAGCAAGTGGTAGCTCTAAAATTGTTTCTGCAAAAACATGTTTGTGATTTGGACTTTCCAACTGTCTCCAAAGATCAGACGTCACATTTCTCTGATTGGTTTATGCCTGGTCCAGCCTTAATAACATTAGCCTATTCTCAGACTCAGAATAGACTCAAAAACAGCTTTTCTTGTTTACAGGTCTCTTCATGATCTGCTGCCAAAGCACATCTCTGGCATGTTAGTTGGTCCCAGAGTCAGGACTCTAAAATCCGGAACAGTTGGCCAGAAAATGAGACAGGCTCAAGTCTGACGATGTCAAATCCAGCCAGGCTTTAGCCGTGCTTCACAGCGAGAAGGTCCCGGGTTGAATCCCGGGCCAGGACGTGGCCTTTCTGTGTGGAGTTTGCATGTTCTCCTCGTGTCTGCTCCGGTTTCCTCCGGGTGCTCCGGTTTCCCCTACCACTAAAAACATGTACAATAGGATCCCCAACATATTCTCCCCTGGGATATGTTGCCGTTATCCATACGTTCTGTAACATTTCTTAGTTTATTTAAATCTTTGTTATTTACACACCTTAAAACCCCTTGCTTATGTTATTAATTTCCTTTTTACTCTATCATTTTGTTACTTGAGTTCCATTTGCTTGTTTGTTTTGCTTCTTTGTTACATGGTGGTATCACTGTTCATTTGTGTTGTCTGTTATTTGCTGTTTCTAAAATCATCCTTTTATTCTGGAGGCCTGGGGAGGGGTGAGAAGAGACTATGGAGCAAGTTTGTCTGTTTGTGTGTATTGTGTACTGTACTGTACTGTACTGTGTGTTGTCCTGTTCATTGTAATCTGTGTTTTGTGTTTATGGACCTCCTCGAAAACGAAATGGCACATCTCAAGGGGCATTCCATCAATAAACTTAAAGACCAACTAACCCCCCTACCACAGCCTAACTCCACACATATTTATTTTTTGAAAACTGTGCCAGAAGGAGGCGTCGCCTGGTGGAGCAGGGAATGCCCGGGGGGCGAGGGTACTGCCGCTAACTTTATAAGAAAGTGTTGAGGTAATGCTTGCAGGAGCAGCTAAATGCTACTCAATATGGACATGCTATATGTCTTTTAAAAGCTCTTCATGAGCCTGTTTCAGTTGCTGGATTTGTTTTACAGATGTGTTAAGTCTCCAAGCATAAAACGTTTAGAATCGTCATTAGCAGCTGGTTAGCAACATTAGCCTGTTGTTGTTGTTGTAGTGTTAGCGGCAGGGCCCACAGCGGCAGGGCCCACAGCGGCAGGGCCCACAGCGGCAGGGCCCACAGCGGCAGGGCAGAGCTGACGTCACATCAGTCTTGGGATGTCACATCAACTATTGAACCAATAAGGTGACAGACTCTAAAATTCCAATGCCATATACTGTATATTGAATCTCAAGAGGGCGCCACATAGACGTTTTTAAGCACAGAAGTTAGATTTCAACAAATATGCACTAAAATGTCAAAGTAATAATGGAGACATGTAGCAACACTATTAGACACCCATTTATACAGTTAATCAGCAAAAAAATGTTGGTTTGGGGGTGAGTTGCTCTTTAAACTTAAACTTTGGGGCCACGACTCTCCTGAAATAGAGATTCTTCTCCAGATTTACCTCTGACTAAACTGTACTCACCAGCTACATATTCCTATTCTTTCTCGACAGCTCCATTACTTCATGCCTTTGCAGCGATAGGCCTCTGCTTTATCTGGCCGCCCTGAAGAGCCCGAGACCATCGGGGAGCGCCGGGCTTTCCAGTTTTACACGCGTTGCTCAAGGTTGCGGACACATCTCAAATATAGAGCGACCGAGCGAGAGAGCTGAATAACTTGGCCGTCAACACAGCGGAGTAGTTCTGGAGATGCAGGACCCAGATAAAGAGCTCTATTTAATTCGGAGCAGCTGCAGCTAAAGATGATCCACACGTGGCCCCTCCACAGATCTGTAACCGATAAGGAAGGCCCGCATTGTCCTCCTGTTCCTGTTTCAAAATGGACAGAGCAATCTCGTTTTAGATCTAGATACAAGTGCCAAGAACTCACAGGGGAACTTTTGGTAACAACAAAACTATTCAGCGTTGGAGTTGTTCAGTCGGTGTTATATGTATTTGGGACAATGGGCTCCCAATGGATAGTCCTTGTGCTATTGAGTGTGATATTGACATTGGCTGCTCTCATGGTCATATAGTGTCATCTGGTAACTAGGCCATGCACTATTAGGACTTCTACTAGGGATAGGGACAACTCAGACAGTGGCTGGTTGCTCTATAATGTTCAGGTGTAGAAAAAATAGGGTGCTCTTGGAACAAAAAACTGCAGATCCAGACACTCCAATAAAATATGAGCATAGGGGGTATTTTATATATGCCGAAAACAGTGATGCTTTCATTCAACAATATCAAATAAAGGCAAAATGTGGGATTATTTTTAGGATTGAAAAGGGCGTCGTAAGTAAACACACCGAAAGCTACATGATAAAGAACTTATCAAAAGATATGGTTTCCTTTCTTTTCATCAATCTTTTCAGGGAATATTTGACAAGTACCATCAGGTCTAGCTCAAGATTGAATCAGTTTCAGTGCACAAAAAGAAAAACAAGATTAAATCAGGTCTAAAAATAGTCTACAATCGACCTAAATTGAGTACAATTATGTCTAAACTGGGTGTAAACCATATAGTAAATGCGGTGCTGAAGCGTAAATGAAATTATCTCTTATTGAAATGAATGCTTAGCTTTGTAAGAAGTGGCTACTATGGAACATTTGTGCAATGGATAGACTGTAAGGCCCTGCTTTGCAAAGTGAGGAGGTCATTTGCAAGTAGCCATTTCATACTGTATTCCACCTAAACACTGGGTTCTGTTTGTGATATTAGTGGTGTAAACCTGCTTTTTCTGCAACTATTAGTGTACACTATCTATTTTGAACGTGTGCAAACATTTAGAAAATCAGTCCCTAAGTCATTACCAAGGCACCAAAATACTGTACCTAAATAGCACAATTATGGCTGGGGTGAAACAATGGAACTCTCTGGAAAATGATCTAAAATGTTGTTCAAATATTCTGCAATTTTAATATAAGTTCAAACAGAAAACACTTAAATTACATGAAGAGGTGGAAATAATAAAAAAAAAAATAACTATTGTATTTCTTTATATTTATACTGGTGGTCATCTAATTTGTGATTTTTGAAATATGAATGGGGTAGGAAATTATAAGAATTGTTCTTCATCCTACTTCTATTCTTCTTTGCATGGAATGAATTATTAATACTATTATTTTGTTTGTGTAGGTTCTCAGTCGTACAGGAGTTGTCCATCGTAGGCAAAAATTCTTCAGTTTTCATCTGTACTCTGCAGTTGAAGTGTAGGACAAAATTTGATACAACGGACAACGTTTGACCAGAAATACAGTATGATTTCTGCCAAAACTCCAGTCTAGACCCTACTTTTTGTATTTTTGACAAACGTATGCTGTAAAATTAGTTGAGGAATGTCATGATTTTCCAAGAACATTTAATTTAATGCCAGTTTCTGTTTCTGAATTCTGTTGCCCCGCGGAAACCCTGTATAAGTGCCCCAATCCGTGCAAGTCGGATCACAGCTGACCCTTCACACGCTGGACACAAACTGTTTAACCCGAGGTCCAGACCAGAACCTCCCGCCACAAGACTGTCTTTTTCCCCTCCGCTATTAGACTCATGAACACTTAATGACATGTAATACCTCTGTATCAAAGCCAACGTAAACTGAATAACCTGTTCCAGCCATTTGCTATTTTATTAGGTTTTTATTTTATTTTATTTTATGCGTGCCCTTATAGATGTATAATTCTTTATTTTTTTCATAGTTTATTATTTATCATTATTACAAGTTTATGTTCCATGTTGCACAAGTCGAACCAAAGAAACTTCCTCGTCTATGAAACCTTTCCTTGACGATGGCAATAAGGACTCTCCTGATTCGTGTGTAAATGACTTTTGGCTCATAGTCCCTCCTGGGCCATGTGCGTTTGTCTCCTGGGGTTGCTGCTGATCTGACCTCTCCTTCCTTTTTCGTCAGTGTCAGGAAAGCAGGATATATTTAGAGATCACTCTTCCTCCACAGACAAACACTTACGAGCACCTTCAGAGGACAGGGCTTTTTTGGCCGCACGTCTCGGACACCGTGTTAACAGAAGACAACATGTGTTAATCTAATCAGCTGGTTCTTCACTATATTCTGCATCTCTGGACAGTGACAATGACACAACGACAGCTCAGACACTCATTTAGTGTGAAACAATATGGAGGAGAGTGATGGGTTTCTGAATCTTGCTTCACCCCATGTTGTATCCTGAAACATTTTGTGAACACTGTAAAAAGTAAATATCTAGATTAGTTTAAGACAGGGGTGTCCAAAATTTCCCATGGAGGGCCACATATTGAAGTGTACACGACATGGATCAGTCATCCTTTTTGGAAGTATATGACTTATGGCAAAAAGTCCACTTAAAAAAATAAGAAAAAAAAATACTAAAATAAGAAAAATAATACTTAAAACAAGCAAAATTATCTGCCAACAGAACAAGAACATTTTACTTGGTAAGATTTTC
>OMNZ01053485.1:0-10463 GCA_900303255.1 Lesueurigobius sanzi
GAGACCTAAATGTCTTTATGTGAAATCCATTAAATTGAGTTGAACTAATGAGAAAATAAAGCATTGGACAAACTAAATTACATTAAGATATTCTGAAGAACTTTGTTTGAGTTAGATTGGAATATATTTTTTTGTGGAACTTTTTGGGTGCACGTTGCATGGGCACAACACGCCTTTTAACAGGTTAAAGTATATTAAATTACAGATCTGTTTAAATTTGGTCTTTACATGTGAAAGACCAAATGCACGCTTTGGCCCTCCGTTGACTCATTTGGCCCTCCGTTGACTCATTTGGCCCTCCGTTGACTCATTTGGCCCTCCATGGAAAAAACTTTGGGCGCCCATGCTTTATACCAATCATATTTTCTAAAGATTCTGTGGTGAACAGTGAGTTCCTGGAAGATGATACTTACTGCGTTTTAATAACTTGATGTAGGATGTAAATAGTTCAGTAGAGGAGACGTCTGCTTTAGAAAGGTCAGAGAGTTTATATTGAAGTTTAAGGCTAATGATAATCTAATGAATTATAAAATTTAAAACAATGCCGCAAATGTGAAGTAATCTACATAAAAGTATCATCTTGCCCACAGTTTTAATTTAGTTTAGTTTGACCTTAATTACATTTTTTATTGCAAGCCTTTAGCTTCAGTGAGGCGGTATGGTATATTTTATTTGTACAGGGACAGTGTACAATTTAACATTGACACAAAGGAAAGATGCATTGTACCAGGTTATAGCAAAGATGCTAATTTCCACCTGTAGTCCCTGGGCAGGCTGATGTTACAGTTTACTAGACAGTTCACTAGGCGCAGGCATGGGTGTAGTAGCTTGGAGGGTATACTCATCACTGACGTGGGGGCGCGTGACTATTTGCATACTGCGCTGTAATACCAATAGGCCATTGCACCCATACTGGCGCTCTCACTTTGTCCTGGTCCGGGCCTAATAATAATACATTGGTTTTATATAGCATTTTTGCGGACACACAGAGACGCCTACTCTCTTCCTTCAGTCCATAGTGATTGATGATAGCACCATCTTACAATGGGCCTTGTAATTAGCAGAGAATCAATAAGACACTCACATGGAGGTAATGGGAGCAGGAGAACAGTGGTCCTCTTCACAGGCTGCAGCTGTGGTTCTTATTGTTATAGCTGTTGTCTTCTGTTGCACAGGAGCCGAGTCGACGCAGTTCAAGTTCAAATAATAAAGCAGTCTGCAGTAATTACAAGCAAAAAAAGGTCAGTCATGCGCAAGAGAGGTTTAAGGCATGTATCATATGATGTATCAAGCGTTGTTGAAATGATCACTTCATTACTTACATGTGCCACATTTTATAATTAACACTCAATAAGTTTTGTACTAAATTTGGTTTCCACACCAGTGATAATTTTGACATATTTTAATTTAGTTTTAGTCTTAGTCTTTTGACAAAATTTCATCAAACATTTCTGTTTAGTTTGAGTCTACAGTCTTTCTTTTATTCAGACACTAGGATTAGAAATGTTGTGTCTTTACCTTGGCATGTTTCAGCTGCTAACTGCGAGCCATCATCAGAAGTGTGCAGTTGAAACATGTCCAGTTCACTTGAGTGACTGGTTTAGTCTGATGAGTTTAAAACAGTTTAGATTCATTTGTATTGTTTTTTATTTGTGTCTAATAGAAAAACACATTGAAGCTTATGCTCATGAATGGCAGTGACGTAGATGCAGAAATAGTTCAATAGAGCGTTGTAGTCTCTCCCTCATCCGGGCTCTTTCCGGTGCCAGGAAGTAATAATCCCATTCAAAATCTCCATAGACTTTTCGTAAAAATCAAATTGTAAGAGTTTAAAAGCACGATGGAGGCTAATCAGCTACGTGCTAACTGCTAGCCATAGCGCGGATATTTTACAAGCAAGAAAATACCAAATACTTGAAAACACAGCAAAATGAATTTATAACTTTTTGGATTACAACGTTTTGGATGCAACTTTAATTTATTATTGTGTGTTTTATGCCCATAAGTCACCACGTAGCTGATTAGCTGCTATCGTTCTTTAAGACATTTGATATTTTTTGAATGGGATTTTTCAAAAAATCCCATTGGGATTTTTGAATGGGATTTTTACTTCTGACACCAGCACAGTGGGCGGGACTACGATGCTTTCTCATTGGTATAATATGGTTGGCACGGCAACAGGACCTGCCAATGTGCTCAAGGATCAAAGAAAACATGACAAAAAAATTAAACCAAAGAAAACTAAATTGAAAAAAATATGTGAAATCTTGAATATTACAGCGTTTACTATTTTTTGGTGAAAATGTAGCCATTGTGCATCCTATAGGGTCTAAACCAGTCGCTTTCAACTGGTCGGGACTAGGGCTGGGTACTGTTACATTTTACCATTATACCAATACTTTAAAACATGAACTTCACAAGCTTCTGTTGATTTTTTTCAATGAGATGTAATCTGTCTTCGCTAATGGTCTTCAAGTAGTAGAATATATAAATATTACAGGATAGGGAGCATTTCTTGTTTCCGTTGAGTCAGTGCTAGATAAGTGCTAAGTCACTGCCAAACTGTAGGGAGCATCTTAAGTGCTGTTTAAACAGAATACATCAAAATGATAAGACAATAATGAATGTGTCATTACTAACCACATTCTTAATGGCCTTGTAGAGCACTTATCAGTCAGTTTAGGGACGGCCACAGAGCTGCTCATGACAAAACTTCAGATCCCACTCAAAGACGCTCAATTTGTCTGAAATAACATGTAATTATTGGCACAGCAGGGGAGCTCCAGTGCCCGCTTTGGTGACAGAGGTTTCTGCAGCTTGACGCATAATCATTGACGTACATGGACTCAATGGCAGTATTAACTAAACTAAGTAAGTAACATTTCTTTATTTAGCACCTTTCACAGACAAAAAAGCCATAAAGTGCTTCACAACACAGTTTAAAATCAAAACGTACATACAATATAAAAGGCCAAGACAACACCAAAATCATAGCATTCCAAAGTCTGGGAGCAACAGCCTGGAGGATCGGTCTCCTCTGGTCTGAAAACGAGTGCGTGGAACCATCAGCAGATTCAGATCCACAGACCTCAGAGCCCCCGCAGGCGTGTAAGGCTGGACCAGATCAAAGAAGGAAGTAAGAGGGATCCTGACCATGCAAGCAGAGAGAGCATCTTTATTGTCCCTGTAGGGAAATTTGTCCTCTGCATTTGACCCATCCTTCGATGCCGCAGGAGCAATCCATCAAATAGCAGTGGGCGGCCGCAGTGCAGCGCCCGGGGCCCTTCTCCAGATGTGGAGCCAAGCTCATGGTCAGAATCACCTGGCAGGAGGATTATCTTATTAACCTAATGTACATGTTTTGGGTGTAAGGCTCTGAAGGTTAGAGCCAGAATTTTGAAATTGATCCTACAGGACATTGGCAGCCAATGAAGTTCTTTTAGAATAGGGGATATGTGAATCCTCCTATTTGTACGGCCGTACGGGTCAGAATTCTTGCTGCCCGAGCTTTGGAAATATTTGACGTTTGAAGTTTTGGATTATGAACGTCTGCTGCTACTGCAGGTGCTTCTTCATTTCTGCCCAGTTCAGTTTTATGAAAGCAAGGTTAGAGCATTGTGGAAAACCATATTTCCATCTGGTGGAAAAAAGATATCACAAGATGTCGGCGCTGAATTACTGTTAATGGTTTCTTCTCTTCTCATGTGAAAAACTGAAAATGTCTTACTCCATGCAATATTTTCAATTCTAAATGTTGAATTCACATGAAAGAGGGCATTCTGTAAGTTACAGTGTTGCTATGGTTTGACTCCACATTTGGTTATGGTCAGATAGCAATGAACAGATATCAAATACAGTAAATCTTAGCAACAAATAAATTATATTATTTATTACTTACAAAAATAAGTCATTGTATGTGTAAATATTGCCAGAACTAACTTGGTTATATTTTCAGTGACAAAATCTAAATAATGGATAGAGCCTGGTTTAAATTTATGATTTTATTTTGTTGATATATTAGTTACAAAGATTTGATTTTGTTTTTTGAATAAGTCAGTATATTTGCGAAAAAATCTGTAAAAATTTAATAATTTGCCTTGTTTTTTTGAGGTTCAAAACTCAATAAATCAGGCTAGGAAAAAAACATTGAAAAATACCTTCAAAATTATTGTAATGGGGGTAGGTGCTACTAAAGTTGAGATGTTGCAAGAGTAAGAAAAATGCATTTTGCGAATGTGGCCATTGAAGTTACAATTTTCTGTATAAATCTAAGGAGAAACGGCGAATGTGTGCAATAATTAAACACGTTATTGTGAAGATTTGGCAATTTATTTTGTTTCCAGGTGAAAGTTCATAATGTTCAGAGATTGGCTGAAAATCTGAAAAAAAAAGTGTCTTCCCTTAAATACAAACCAGACCAGATTATTGACTGTGTAGACCTTCCAATAAAAAAAAAGGATCCAGATTATTGAGATTGGCCCTATTGTGGTGCAACATTGTGCTCTTGAACACACCTCTTGTATGCAATTAATCATGAAACTTAAAAGTGTTATCCAGCTGTTTTAATCGACTGTTGATAGAATCGATAGAACGTGCTATGGGTGATAATAGGAGAAAGGGAATACATTAAAAATGCACACTTCACAAACACCATTCAGGAACAATGCCTTGAACTTAAAAGGCAACTCCATACACGCGCCATTGCCTATAAGCAATTAGAGCATCCTGACATCACCTTTGTGTCATGGGGGGGGGCAAAATCAGCCAAGGAAAGATGTTCACTCTGATCAATTAACTGCTTATATGAGATTCTTTTGCATTTCAAAGCAGTGTATGTATCCTTTACCCCAAGAGCTTTGTACAGGACCCGGCCGCTAGAACAGATGAAAGAAAGCCGAGACAAGCAAGGCCACAGTTCAGTTCACTTGAAACAGAACACAAAAGGCACGGAGCTTTGAAGCTGGGCCTTTTTCTACCCTGTTCATTCTTAAGTGTTCCTCATTTATATTCATGCAGTACAGTATGAATCATGTCATTTGCTTCAGTAATGGTTTACCTTCTATGGGCAGAGTTTTGTTCTGTGCCTAAAAGTCAATACTGCATCAGAAATTATTTTAAACACTTCCTTCAAGAATTTAAATTGGAAACAAAAGGGACAAAGCTTTGAAAAGAACATTAAAAAAAATCCTTCTAAAAGAAACAAACAAATGGCTTAAAAAGGTAAAACTTTATTTTCAGACAGGGTAAATAGACACTATTCCAGAGATGACAACGCATTACAAAAAGCCCAAAGCACAGTGTGTTCCCAGGAAAAACGTACAGTAGATTTGCTTTCTCATTTTACGGTCTGAAGTAAGGCCAAACTGGAATTATTGCTTAATGTATTTAAAATATTGCTACCTGTTACCAATAAAAGGGCTGCAATTAACCCTCCATTGTCTGTTCATGCATTGAGCCACAAACAAACAGCACATTTCACCTTATTTACTGTTTCTCAAATCACCAAACCTCAATTACAGGTATATATATTAAAAAATGTTCTCTCGTTTGTCTTGATCAACAGAAACCTTGTGCAGCCTCTGTCCTCATTCAAAGAATAGTCCCGTCAAGGACTTACCAACCCCTTATGTGCTTCCTGTCACTCTGTATTCACATGTTTTTTTCAGAGATGTAGTTAACCCAAACACCATCCTCTGCCTGAGAAAGGACATCAGCTCTCCTGTTTGTCTTTAACCAAAAGTGCTGTATGCTGCCCCCCACTGGATGCCATCAATACTACACGGTTTTCCAACTGCTTGCCGTTCATCTTCACCGGACTCCACTCATCATCCTCTTCTCCTGTGCCAAGCTGCATGTTTGTCCCCATACCCCAAGAATACACACCGCCTAAAGAGGATCAAAGAGGGGACATCACAACTTCATGATGAATGTGATGATTCGTTCTTCGGAACATGCACCAAACAATCATATTTTACAACAACAAAAACCTGCAACTGCTGGCAATTTTCAGAGTAATCTTTCAAAAATACAAAATGTATTAAATTATATTTATGCCAATAACACTAAAAACGTTTAATTTAAATTCTAAGTTTGAAGCCAATTTCAATGCATTGTCTGCCACCTCTCAGAGCGCATTTGTCCCTGAGTAAAGGCCTGTTTACAGTCGCCCGTTCACGCCTCCTGTCTGTGTTTAAGGCACCTGGCAGCCAATCAGAGCTAAACCATAGAGTGTAGGACTCTGTTTGCTGATGAAGCTCTGTGGATAAAGAGCGAAACGTCCTACACTTCAGAGTACAGATGAAGACTCAAGAATCTTTGCCTACAATCAGAGCTAAAATATTTGCAAAAATAAAAAAAATTCTATAACCAATACCTTTAGAGACAACAAAAAAAAAATACAAGATTCTGTCTGATTAGTTGTTTCAGCCCTACAAACACCTTTAATCTCCCACTTCTAAGTGATTTTCGATCAATATATTGCTCTCCTCTTTAGTGCTTTAATGTTGTCACTATTTCTGTTAAAAATATAAATATAAAACACATTGCAACATGAACGCTGGGGAGAAACGTGGAAGTTCGAACGATTTGGCCTCAGACTGTTGGCTCCGTGACCCGGGTCCGGATAAAGCGGAAGAAAATGGATTGATGGATGGACTTCTAAAACTGCTGCTAGTCTTAATTCAATTTCAGCTTCATGAAGCTGCAAAAAAAAAAAAAGATAAAAACGACTGGAGTCAGTAGCCTACAAATAAATAAACTTGCCTTGTGGCATATGTGACTGTTTTTAGAGTGTGCAAGAAAAATCTTGAGGTGGTCGAATTTGTAACCAAAAAGATGCTGCAGATTGTTTTTGTTTGTTTATTGTTCATTTGGTTGGGACAGTGCATGTTAATGAACACACATGAGAATCATGCATGTAAACACACCACTCCGGATTGTAGCCTTGGGCTAATTTCCATCTGTTGTCCCACAGACAACCTAGAGTATAAATATTGTTAGATGTTTTTTGCCCCGATTGAGCGCTCCTCCTCTATGCGTCCCTCTCAGCAGCATCTGTGTGTCAGCATCTGTGTGTCCGCTTCATGCTGTGCAACTATACTTTGCACAGCATGAAGCGGACTGCAGTACATCCAAACTTGTTCTCCTCCAACCTCTTTTGATTGGCCAGCAGGTCAAGGACGTGAGGCTCGATAATTCTGATTGGCAAACTGGTCTGTCACTCAAACACTGGAGACAATGCAGGAAGGAAAAACAAAACACCTCTGCCTTTGAGGTTAGGTTACCGCAGTAGTTGAGACCTCAATATCGATGCGATATAGATAAATCGTGCAGCCCTATCCACTACTGTAAAAGTCTCTGAGAGCTATTGTATTCTTATTAAAAATAGTATCTGACCTTCTCTTGTGACGGCATAGCTGACAGTTGTACCACATGCCACTCTACAAACTGGCCCCATTCCAGTCACCAGCGTGGGTTCACTCATCTCCTGGGCTCCATCCCCTAACCCCAGTCGTCCGTACTCTGCCCGGCCCAGACTGTATACCTGTCCTGAACATATAACAAAGGCATGATTAAACACCAAACTGATACAGTCCATTTTTCATGATTGTGACAACATTATTGAATAAGTCTATGGTTCTGCATACCTTCAGAATCAAGACAGAGCGTGTGATGCTGTCCGCCGGTAAAATCCACCCATGAAGTGGTAGAGTTCTTAAAACATGTCAGTTTGATTGGGACAAAACACATTTTTGTGCTTTTTGTGCCTGAAAATGTATGTAGGTTCAGTTAGTCCAAGCCATTTTTGTGTATTTCAACAAATAAGTCTTACTAACCAAGTTGGTGATAGTTGGAGAGGCCAAATCCAAAAACATGGCCCTTATCTGACAGCGCAAAAGTGACATAGGCACCACAGAATGCATCAGTAAAATGAACTTTCCCTTTGACTTTTACCATGTGAGGCTCCAGCAGACGACCTAGAGTATAAATATTTTAGTGTGCCGGCAGAATTTCAACGATACAATCATAAAAAAGCATAAGAGCTTACCTAGGCCTTGCCTGCCTCCCCTGTTAGAAAAGTATTCAGGCACTCTGCCCAGCTGACCCTGTTCTGCACAACCAGAGGTGTACAGATTACCATCCATCGTCAACATTACAAGGTGGTCATTACCTAATGGAAGAACAAGTCAGAATCAAAAAGAACATGTATTAAAACAAATGAAAATGCATTTTTTAAATGCATTTACTTATTTATTTTTTACCAGAGGTTATTTTTACTACAGGTTCTGTAATGGGAAGTTTGGATGGAAGTGTGCAAGTTTTTGATGGCTCCAGAAGCCCAATAACACCATTGTTGTCCTGTAAAACATGCAGGACATATAATGCATTAGAAGAAATGACACAAGCAATAAACAAAATATTTCCAACAAAATTAAAAAATACAATACCCTGAATGAGCCCCAAATATAAACTAAGCCGCCTTCTGTGAGTGCCGCTGAGTGGCTGTCTCCTGCAGACACCTGGACCACCTTCTCCTCAAGCTCAACTTTTCCTGGAACTGTTTCAGATCCTTCTTCTGATGAGTCACGACCAAGTGCCCCCTCATCATTACAACCAAACGTGTACACCTAAAAAGATAAAATACAACTTTATTTTATGACATTTCAGAGGATCTTGTTGGTGGTCACATAGAAAAAAATGACTTACTTTTCCAGAGTCACTTAGACACACAGTATGCATACCGCCAGCAACTACTTGCACCATCTGCTCTGGTAGAGTGACCAGGGCAGGCTTCTTCCTCTCAGTGATATTCTCACCCAAACCTAATTGTCCAACATCACCTTGACCAAGAACAAGAAGTAACCCTGCTTCTTTGCCATGGCTCCTGTGAGAAACTGGAGCACACAAAACATTATTTAAACCACCGAAAATTGCCCAGTGTGTACACTTCACTGAACTCTGATACCTTTCAGTTTCTTTGCATCTTTAGCTTCAGCAGTAGCCTCAGATTTTCTCTTTGCAGTGACTTTTTTGGCAGACATGGCAGCAGGACTGTATACAGAAAAAAATAAGTTATAATAAGAATAGCATAAAATACACTTTATTGTGCCTTTTGTTTTAACACACAAGACAGTTTTTGCAACACTCGAGTACAAGTTTAAGAGTTTAAAGTGTTGAGGTTAAAACAGATGTGGGAAACACTACAAGCCTTCTTCTGTCCAGCAGTTGTTGCACCACAGCTGTCACAGTCACTTCAGTGGTGGTTTTGTTTTTTACACCTTCAACAGTTAGGACTAGATCAGTGGTCCTCTAACTTTTTTCACACAAAGTACCACCTAATACATTATATGACCTTCCAAATACCAGAAGGCAAAGATCATCATCTCATAAGGCTAACCCGGGTCTACAAAGAGTTTAGAATAGGCCGAAATTGGACTAGGTTAAATTTATAGGCTAATCCTGAAATTTGCTAAAGTAAATGCGTTAGTAAAGCATAAATGACCAGTGGATGTAGCGAGATAATATTTTTTTAAAACAAAGGTTTACTAACTCAGTAACCATAAATGCCAAAACCATGCTCTTACACACAAGTGCTAACATGCTAACAATCTTAGCTTTTGGAGAATGAAAGAGCACAAACAAAACTGAATAGCTCTGGCCATAAGAAATGCTGCAAACAACGCGATTTTTCTTAGATGACACAGCGATGTTTTTTTGGAATCCACTAACCAGAATAAAGCTGTTGTTTTTAGGTTGTTGGGAAAGAAACGTGCATGAACTCTTCCCGTTCCCGGTCTACTGGCACGTACTACGCCACGCCTGACGTCACGACGTACTTAAAGCGAAAGTAGCCGAATGATCTTTTTTTTTGACAATGATCAGCACATAAATCATGCGGAGGACAGACATAATATATATATTTATATACATACATACATACTGTATATGAAGGCAAAAAAAAAAGGAACAGGTACAAGAACTCTTTCATTCCACTGTCTATCTCAGTGTTGAATAAAACTAAAGTGGTATAAATAGAGGAAGGTAATGCTTTTGCACTTAAGGTCATTGTGGAAGAGTGCAATGATCACTGCACTTTAATCAGGCTGAATGGGCACTTTAAGGCCAGGTTGGGAGAAGTGCAATATTAACTGCACTATTTTCAGGCCAAATAGGGAATGTGCAATAGAAACTGCACTTTATCCAGGCCAACAGGGAATGTGCAATAGAAGCTGCACTTTATCCAGGCCAACAGGGAATGTGCAATAGAAGCTGCACTTTATCCAGGCCAACAGGGAATGTGCAATAGAAGCTGCACTTTATCCAGGCCAACAGGGAATGTGCAATAGAAGCTGCACTTTAAGGCCTTTATTTTGCTTTTTTTTCTCGGGATAGTGCAATTTTCCTCCTCTTGTGCATAACTAAATGTTGTGATGTGTAGCTCTTGGCTTGTCTAATATTGTCTG